>VOQK01014708.1:104131-116089 GCA_015052645.1 Benitochromis conjunctus
AAGCCCCAGGAGGAAAAGCAACACTAAAATCCAAAAGAAACATAAATGCAACACACGATATTAAAATATAATAAAGACATTTGAAAGGATGTCACGCTGGAGCCAAAATCCAAAGAGAATAAGAGAATAAGTAAATAAGTAAATATGTGTGTCGTCTGAGCTGTGCAGATATACAGAAGTAGATTATTCCATAGATCTGATAGTGTTGCTGTTTTAAGGGCACCTGCCAGGGTTTCCACAACAAAATGATGGTTCTTCAATCGATCCCTCCCCAAAGCTACAAACACACTGATCCTGACTGATGATGAATCACAGACAGAAAGAAGACAAACGTCACAGACGTCACCCGTACATCTTTGCAGTCTTCTTTAGTGCAGCTAGTTTTCATGCGAAGGTCAAACCATCGCACCGTGCCGTCCTCCCCGCAGGACAGGAACGTGTAGGGGTCGTTCGGTACCGTCATAATCTGACGAAACAAAGCGAAGCTTAGAAGACAGGAGGGTAAGGAGTAAGACAGAAACACTTTTCATCAGCTTCTGTGAATCAGCACCTCATAAGCGGTTCCATAATGGCAGGTGAACTGACACTGTCTGTTGTACTCGGGACTCTTCTCGGTGTGGGTGTAGTAGATGATGCCGTCTCCGGAGCAGGAGACAATTTCCTGATCGTTGGTGTGAGGCATGAACTTCGCACTGAAGATATTTGCCCGATGACCTGAACGTATGGACTTCTTGACCTGAAGCAGAGAAGAAGAAATGGATGATGACAGCTGCATCAGAGAGGATGCCGGACCAAAGGCAGCAAATCAGCAGATGAAAGGGTATCAAATGTTGACAACTTGGGGTATTTTTGCAGACATTTCCACAATTTTAGACACTAATGTGTTAATTTGTAGTATTTAGAGTTGTAGCAGAAATGCCATCCTTTTTCTCACTGTTCTTAATCTTTGTCCTAACCCAAGCTGAAGTCAGATCCCTAAGTATGTGGACAGATCCCATTTTTGCTGTTTTGTTTCTGCACACTGTCACAGTGGAACTTCAAATAACTTAAGATGTGACTGAATTCAAGGTGTTTAACAGAAGTATTGCATTTAGGAATTACAGCCATTTTTATATTCAATTGGCAGCTGGTTGTAGCTTTTTATTTTATTGCACTACATCAAAACATACGTTATATTAAATAAATAGCAATAGACCAGATATACATTTCCATCCTGCAGTTACTTTAGTTTGGCATGCTGCCTAAAAAAAAAAGTTAAATTCCTTGTTTCCATAAAGAAATTAAAAGAAAGACAAAGTAGCCCAGCACGAACTACACAAAGACAGGAAGGCACACTGGGATTATTTAGCGGTTAGCCACAAAATGCGACGCTGCTGCCAGGTTTGAAGTTTGACATTTTGTTTTTTCTTTTCCCCTCATATGACATCATTTGAAAGTCAAAATGTGTCAAAGAGAAAGAGAAACCAAAAGGAAACTTCTCTAACCACTTTTATAATAACAAAGATGAAAACGCTCTCAAGACTCTCATATATTGTTAGACACTTATGTAATTTTAATGTTTACCATTTAAGAGTTTTATGATGAATACAGACTCAAACTGGAGACTGCTTAATTTAGATGAACCTAACTAGTCTCTTCATACACAGATCAGGAGATCTCCTACCTCTTTATTAGATAACAGTTAAATTAACAAAACAAACAAGTTCCTGCTGGGAAAATTCAGTTTCATAGACTAGTTTAGTATTTCACCTGTGCTCTGCTAATTCAAGCTTTTTGTCCAGTTTTATGGCTAATTTACCATTTATGTAAAGAATAACAGTAAAAATGATTAGTTTGGCGTTCCTCCATAAACAATGTCAGAGACATTTGATTACAACCTTTTTGTTGTAAGGGTTGGTGATAACCAGGAAGGTATCGTCCGACCCCGACAGGATGTATTCGCCCGTGTCGTTCCACGATATAGTGTTGACCTGAGGAGAGATAAGAGAGGTGATTTACACTGACAAACGCAAGTTAAATTTCACACACCCATTCATTCCAGCTTCATAAATGTGACAACTTGCTAAATTTCTTCACTTTATGTAATATGAGATTGATGTAAAGCAAGCAGCCCAATCCCAGATTGTGGACACGTGATGCATGATGAACGTGAATTACTATCATAGAAGCAAATAAGAAGACACGGCACGTCCCTGCACAGAATTACATTTATATTATTGTCTTTTCTGTGCTTGCCAAGCATCAACAACAAAGAAAAACACATGGCTCTATTTTGGTTCTAAAGGTGATTCATGATAAAGAGGTTTCCTTCTGCTGCACGCACGCGAATCCCTTTGCTTCAATCAACAAGATAATATGGATTTCATCGTCCAATTCAAATTAAGTTCATTAATAGTTCGATCAACTGAAATAACCACCAACATGAGGCTAAAAAATAAGCTAACTGTGGATCTAAGGAACAGCAAAAGAAGAGTGGTGCATCAGGTCAGTGTTTGCTGTCGCTCTGTGGATCAATATTTCATTAACACCTGCAGCCTCCTTGTGACAGACTGCCTCTGCTGCTCTCAGAGACATTACACTGTGTGTATTCCTGCATGCAGACTTCACGTCTGAATCAGGTTTTTAACATGTTTGCCTCTGTTTCTGAGATGCTGCACATCATCTGTAGTTAGATTTGTGGTGGAGTGTAGGTGAGGTCTTTCCTCACACCTAATGAAAGATTAACAGATGGTGACAGATGAGGCAGGAAATGGTGTTATTTATTTATTATGATGGCATTTCTAAACACAGGTTAGGGGTAGGATCTCGTGGTACAGTGCAGAGTCAGAACAGGTCAGGCATCTCACAGTATGCACTGAAAAACTTCTGAAACTCCCGTCCCCCGTGGAAAAGTTTACAATATCTATAATAAAAGCAATAAAAGTATTCACAATAATTCATATTCACTAATATATTTCAAATATTATTCTTCTGATGCCAAAAATAAGCTAAACTGACACATTTTAGATGGTGCAAAAAGAAAGTCTTTATCTGATTAATAACTTAAAGTGGACCTATTACACACTTATCACTTTCTGTCACATATACATTGTTTAAAATGTGGATGTTCATATTGGCCATGGCCAAAGCCTTAAATAGTGAGGTCTGTGTATATACAAGTAATCCCTATGAGCTTAGAAGCTGAGGCTTCAGGCTGCTCTGAATGCTGTTTCAAACTGTTTCTTCCATTCTTGGATGTTTTGATGTCAGGAGGTCTGATATCCCTCATAGACTCTCACTGTGAGCACAACAGCCCCTGCCACTTGTTCAAGTCATCTGTTTATAAGAAGCAGTCAGTCAGTAAAGGAGCTAAAACAGCTCATTTCAGGCCGTGGCTGAAGGCCCAGTGTAGCTAAATAAAGATTATTTTGAAATGAATCAGTCCAAGAAAAAAAAAAAAACATCATACACCGTGTTAATATAGAAGCTCTTAGTTTGCATTTAGTTAAGTAGCTAACATATTCAGAAAATGCTATAATAATATCTCAATTGTTGTGGCTAAGAGCTGCACTTTAATGCAGCTCTCCTGAGACCTGCATGCATGCATGCATGCTGTGCTTGTTGTGGTGTCTTGGACAGGCTGATGTCCTGCCCGGTAGTGTGACAGGACGTGTGACTGTTATGTCAGCTTCAGGTTTCTCAGAGGAATTAACCACCTGACCTGACCTGACCTGTTCAAGGCTGCACCAGCAAGCTGAGAAAAAGTGACGTGATGTGTGTTTGGCAGGGAGAGGACTTCAACCAACACGAAGAGACGGATAAAAAATGCGGGGCACTTACGCAGCCATCGTGTACGTTGAGTGTTGCTTCGAGTTTAAGCCTCTGGACAAATTCTCTTCTACCTGTGAACACAGAAACATGCAGATTTGAGAAGGCTGCCAGGCTTTAAACTTTAATTTGAATCGCATTTATCTACCGGTCCTTACTTAAGTGCAATAGGAATAAAATGTCACATTAAACAGTAACTCTGTAGCTTGTGCTCCATTATTCATGCAGTGGAAGCCTTGTTTGCACCAACAGGAAGAAACGAGACGAGTACAAACAAAGCTGCTCTGCAATAAGACTCCAAACACAGGAACAGTGGTTCGATAGTTCACAATGTCAGGCCTTAATATTTCATCTTATTTTCGTGAAAATCTTTCTATTGTGACTGCAGGAAAAACACACATACTTCTAAAAATCGCACAGATTTGTGAGTAAGTTAGCAACAAAATTATGTTTAACTGGATGAGAAATCAATCCAAATAGCAGATACTAAAACACAGTTTTGGAGAAAGCAACTTTAGAGCTTGATATGATATTTATTGGTTGTCCAACACAAAGAACAGAGAGGTAAGTGACCCAGAGGCATTTAAAAGGTTTTACAGGAGGGGAGGTAAAGAGGAGACAGTAAAACAAAAAGAGATCAAAGAGTCAAACAAACAAAGGGGAAGGAAACTGAAGTAATTACCTGATTAGCAAATCACAGGAAGATTCAGGCCTCTGGATAAGTAGCAACAGGATATGTGTTCTTCAAAGCATGTGCTATTCTAACAAACAGCTTCAGGGTCAGGGTCTCGCTTTCTTTAGTCAGCATTTTTGCAGTTTTTTCATTCAGTTACAATCACCGATTTTGAAACCACAACATAGTCGTCCTGATTGATAACTAATAAAATCCTGGCTTTCTGATCATCTGCGTGCAAGCACGTCTGGATTTCTCACCATCTAAGGCACGTCGTCAACAAAAAGATAAGAAATCCAGATAAGGTGCTTATATTTGGCAGTCTCCTGGATCCAATAACATTTATCAAACTGTGCACAGAAAGCTGGAATGCATCACAAGCATCTCCATCAACAGCTTCAGGGCGATAAGCGCACACCCTGAATGAGCCACACATGTCAAACGACTTCTATTAAAAGTCACACACACGGAAGAAGGAAAGAAGTTCGAGGGTGCCGTTGAAGCGTTCACAAATTGGCTCTGCCTCTAATGGTGGAACTGGTTGTTCCACCAATAAACTTCAAGACAATCACAGAGGAAGTCCACAATAACGGTGGTAATGTCAACTTAAAGACAATCAACAACAATACATCCGAGGATTTGAGTGAAAATGGGAAAATACCCCGACAAGGCAAAAAGCAGACACTTCATTGGGATTATTATTTACATTCTAATAATGTGTCAGTTCATTCATTAGCAGCCCGATTTCCATCACTTTATCTGCCATTCCCAACTTTCCCTCCCTGAGTTTCACAACTTCTCCTCGCGTCACTCTCAATGTTTTTTGACAAACACCGCCATGGCTCACCCTGTAGTAGTGCCTACAGGAAGTCACATTGGCAGGAGTCAGTTAAAAGCATCTGCATGCTTGAATCAAACTAGGTAATCACATCTGGGAGAAGGTGAGAGTCCAGACTAAAGAAAGAAATGTTAGTGGGAGGCCTGAAGGGAGAACCGCACAATCAGGACAATCCTGAAAGGAAGAAATAACCAACCTGTGCCTCAGATAAAAAAGGAAGAGACGCTTCAGATAAACCTGAATAATGTGTTTGATATTAACAACGTTGACACGGTTGTTTTCAGATTGCACACATCGTGAATTCCTTACCATCCAATGAGTGCCAGGGCGGCGTGTTTCACTGTCAATGTTGGCAAAGGACTACCAGAGAAAGCAGGACAATCCTTCATCATTGCAAACTGTCACTTAAAGAGTAAAGCCTGACAGGGAAAAGCAAACTGTGCCAAAGCTAATGTCCTCATCCAGGAGCAGCGATCAGGCCACTGATGATGATTATAGCAGTACTGCACAAAGGATGAGCAGCAACAGCAGCATCTGCTACAAGATGCTGAGCAGCAATGTCTTCAGCTCCCTGACGGCAGAGGGCAGAGACTCCCATAAGAACTGATGAGCGATCAACACCTAAGCTAAACAAAGCCTCATACTTCATGGACTCTTTGTCAGTCAGAGAGGTTGGACCAACTACTAGTCACCTAGATCCTCAAACACTGAAACCTCATGTAACAGTAGTCAATAAACTTCTTTGTGCTAATATTTTTCTTATATAAAAGGTGAACTATTTTAATCAAGATGAATTTACTTTCGCAATTAAGCACGCTGATTTTTTGTATAAATAAAAAAAGATATTATACCAATATGAGAACAGCTTTTAAGGAATGAAATACTGAAATATTTAATTGTAAAATAAAGTAGCTGCTTATCTTGTGTTTCCTTTTATATTTTTAATTACTTTAGTAATACTGAAATGACTCAGCGAGCCGTTGCGAAAGTCTGGTGGCTTTTATACCAACGAAAGCCTCGACTTGCTGCGGCAGGTGTTATGAATGCTGCAGAAATAGTCTGGGAGTGATTCACTTCAACAGCTTCTCTGTGATATCACCAATCACAAGCACCGTCATGTCACCTATAAATGGATTAATGATGAGTAATGTACTAAGTACAGTCATGCCTAAATCTGCAACAATTTGCTATCATTTCATTTGCAAGACTTTTTACACTCCGTTTAAAAATATTCACACACAAAAACAGTGCACTCAAAGTTGTCTCTCGTGCTCGTCTATGCCTTTTTTCAGAAAAATCGTCTACCTGACTTCATTGTGCCTCGACCGAGAGTTTCCACTGAAGCAGTTTTATAAGAGCACCTCCAAATCTGAGGCCTTGGTTGTCGATTAGAAAAAGCTGGAGTGCAAACTGGGGCGTGGACGAGTCCAAATATCTTGGGGTTTTTGTTTATGAGTGAGGAAAGGAGGGAGCAGCAGACTGGCAGACGGACTGGACCAGAGTTGTACCAATCTGCCTCTCTGTGTAAAGAGAGCGGAGCGTCAAAGCAAAGCTGCCGATTTATCAGTCGATCAACATCCCAAACCTCACCTTTAGCCATGAGCTGAGGCTAGCGACCAAAAGAATGAGATTGCTGATACAACCGGAGGAAATGAGCTTACTTTGAAGGGTGGCTGGACCCTCCCTCAGAGCTGGATGAGGAGCTCGGTCATTCAGGAGAGACTCACAATGGAGCTGCTACTCCTCCACATTAAAAGGAGGCAGTTGAGGTAGTGCAGGCACCCTCCTGACATCTCTTAGTTAAGGTGTTTCTACATGTCCAACAAGGAGGAGGACCCAGGGAAGTCCAAGTACACACTAGAGAAAATTTAATCTCTGCCTGAACCACCTCACCTTGGGAATGCATCCCGCCTCAGGTGGCTGGGGAGAGGGACGGCTGCTGCCCTCACGACCCAGATTCAGAAGTAGCGAAAAAGGATGGTTGGCTTTTAAAATCGACTAAGTTTGCTAGTTATTTGTTTTCTTTACAATTTGTTTCCAATTTCTTTTTTAAATGATTTTGTTCTTCTACCTATACAGCTTATGTCAACAATTGTTGGTTTTAAATTTTCTTATAAATAAATTGACTTAGCATGATGTAATTTAAGATGCTCAAAAATAGTAATTCCTAGTTATATGAATCATCCCTTAACTCAGCCAGATTCCATGATCCTAGACCAATCTCTTTTTAAAGCAGCAAAACCTCAAAGGGCTTAAACCTATAAATTCAGTTGTTTTAGCATTGTGTGACAGATAGCCTGTGTCTATCTAGCTTATAAAACAAATAATAATAATGAACCATTCCACCGTTTCATTTCATATCATAGCCTGCATCCATGTCAGCATGCCCATGTGCTTTTTGCTTTGCGTCCTTTTGTTGATCAGAGTTTCTGTAAGTTTTTAGCATTCCCTGTCACCACATAGAACAAAGTGAAGTTCATGGAAAACCCTACAATACAGAAGACTTTTAACCTCACGGGACATTTCTCAGTTTCAGCTGAATACAAACCCCCAACTTGTTCCCCTCTAATGCTTCTTCTAAGCTAAATTTATCCTCCAGGAGCTGTGACCCACACATCACAGCATGTATCCTCTACACGATAACAGCTCTGACTATCTCTCAGACACGCTAAATACAGCACTGACTAAACCTCTGAGGCACCTGCCCCACCTCTACGGGCTTATAAAGCTTCATTCAAACGCCGTGAGGTGCAGACTTTCTGACAGTTTCGTCTCTCTGAGTTTACCACGGGCAGCATCCTCTGTTCTCCTGCACCGTTGTCTCATAGACAACACTGGAAAATAACTATGTCTGCACTTTTTAACGAATTGATCCACTTTTACACATTCATACTATGATTGTGAATAATTTATCAGTATAGCAACTTTCAGCTACCAGGATGTGCAAAGTACTTTCCACAGGGCTTAAAAAACAAACAAACAGACTGATAGAAAAATATGCGAGATACAAATAGTCCCCCCCACCCCCCAAATGCATTAAATTAAGCAACAAAGAGGAAAGCCATCAAATTTTTCATTATGACATTTTGTACCGTTTTAGGTCCTTTAAGCTTGCTTCCAGTTTGGATATTTTGCTACAACACACAAAGGATGTAGTATTACTGATACATGTTCATGATTTTAATTGTTACCTAGATGTAATATTATTATTATTATTATTATTATTTCATCTTTCCTGGTTGGACTTATTTTCCTTGTGTTCCTTCCTTTTGTGCAATTTTTAACCTTCCGAGCCATTTTCTTTTGCCAAATGTAAGCTCTTTGGTTATGTGGCGTGTTAAATGTTTTTACTGCTGTAACATGGAAATTTCCTGTCTATAACTATTAATCAAAATATTATTATTATTGTTATTGTTATTATTATTACTACTATGTGATTTTAGTATATTTATTTTGATAGTCAAACAATTGCAGACTAAACAATGTTAATTTCCTCTTCTAATTCCTTCCCGCCCCTGCTGGTTGTGCTACTTTCAGCACCTTGTGGCCTCTTCACGCAGCAGTAATGACACATCGGTTTCTGTGAGTGTCTTGTAAAGAACGCCTGATATTGTCAGCATTTTCTACTGTTAACAGACTCCTGCCAAACTCAGAGCACTTTTATTTTTAATGCACGAGCCTCTCATAAAGGCATTACATGATTGATCCCTGCTTTTATTGCATTATTTGTGCCATTACAGGGATATACTTCAGACAACTATATATGGTGGTGTCTTCTGCAGATGATTGCACAATCCAGTGATTGCACTGAAATGATATGTACACTTAATTTCCTTTGGAGAAGTAACAGAATGTGTGTATGATGTGATGAACATGCCCGCACAGCTACAAATTAAGCACAAGTCTGAACGTCGTCTTTGAACTGTTTTAGCTCCTTTGCACAATAAATGAAATGTGCAGGCTATGTTTACACCGTGTGGGGGGGGGGGAGTAGTTGGGATGGCTGCAGCTCTCTGTTATTAAGCAGGTAGTGTCTTGGACTGGGACACAGTCTTCCTGTCACTTCATGTCATTCAGCAGCACAAACAGTTTGCAAATTCACACTGCTCCTACACGTTTCCTCATACATGTCAGCGTTAGCAGTAAAGAGGCTTTGCTTTGTTCTTACCTAAATAGTTGGTCCTGATGGCGTTAGGCTCGCTGTATCCAATTAGGCGTTTGTTTACATCCCAAACCAGGTTGCCAGTGCAGGACATTGTGACCATATGTGGTTCTGAATTGACAATAACATTGAAAATGAGCTAACCCTTCCCCTTTTGGATGTCGCCTTTTATCTCCCGTCGCCTCGGAGCAGTCCCTGCCCGTCGGGACGCCGTTGACGTTAGCTAGAGGAGACACTCGGCGTCCGCATTGCTGGAAGGGAAAGAGTCGCTCCTGTCCGGTCTCCGTTGTCCCCCACACTGAGCAGAAGCCTGACCGTGTTCCTGCTCTCCCTGCTGCTGCTAACTATCTGTCCTGCTAGCCTAGCCTGGTTTATTTCTTCAAGCGGTCAGCTGTGTCCAAATAACGCGAGAAACTGCGTGCTTGGCAACAGAGGGGGGGTGCGCTCGATTTGAGCGGTATGAAAGCTGCCGGGGCGGGGTGCATCCAGTTTTTGTTTTGTATTTCTCTTATTGGCCACGTTGGCTTCGGGCTTGCCTCTTATTCAGTTATAACCGGCGGCTATGAATTGAATTTATGTCTTAAAGATAAAAAATAAAAAAAAGTATATACACGAGTGGCATGTAGTAGATGTATGTATAAAGGGATGATAGATATTAGCCAAAAAACCTTAAGATATCTTGGCATGCTTTGCAATGTGCAGCTTATTGGGCAATTGGAGGACAAAAGAAAAAGTAGCAGAGAAAATATACAGAGATTGCAATAAATATTTACTTTTATTAAAGGTTTTCTTTATTTTTCTCCGCTTATTTAACAAAATGAAATTTCAAAGTCAAAATACACTCAGCATTTTTCACCAGAAAGTGAAAAACTAAAAATATAACTTAATACCAAATACCAGCACCCCAAATATTATTGATCTATCTTCAGGCTCTGGGTATCTTGTAATGATGTAAGTGCTTTTACAATTTCATTTTCTTCTATTTCTTCACCAGAAATCTATTGTTAGGAAAAGATTTCACAATTTAAAACTAACGTAGAAAAAAAATGCCTAGGTACAATTTATATGTGATTCAAATGGCTTGTGAATGCATTGAGTATGAGGTCCCTAATCACTATTACTACATTATGACCAATTCAGTCTTGCAATTTGTAATGTGAGCAGACATTCTGAAGAAGAGTTCCTGTAGGAAAATGCATGTAATGAGGGCACAACACCAGTAACTTTGTGGGTAGAGAGAGATGAACGGAAATATTAAAAGCATCCATTCATCCATCCATCTTCTTCCGCTTATCCAGGGCCAGGTCGCAGGGGCAGCAGCCCAAGCAGAGAAGACCAGACCTCCCTAAACGCCCCCAAAATCAGGTTTTCTGAGATGTCCCTGATGTTATCAGGGGACATAAAGACACGTAGCAACATGATCTGCAAAAGAAAAATTGGAACAGCAGAGCATGAACAGAATACACAGCACTAGTTATATTTAATGACTGAGAAATACTAAGCGGTGCCAGTGTGGAAGAGCAAACCTGCTATTTGGTGTCTACATATTACACTTTTACATTTACTGAGCTTGTGGTCATATCACATGTTGGGATTTCAATATAATGTTACTATAATGTTAATAATATAATGTGTTTTTGGCAATGTGTTGGCCTTGTTTTAAATAAGTTTTACTAGAGCTATCATTTAGTTGCAACCTAATTTCCTAATTTGTCACTTCTTGTATTTCTCAAGAATCTCTGTTTTGATTTGTGCCAAATAGTGAACGAATATTACAGCTACTACTGTTCAATTGACCTTTCAGTGAAGAAGGAACTTCTTCAATGAGATGAATGTCTTTCCCTGAACTGGATAAGATGTGAAAGGATAGTGATCATTGACGTCTTCTGGCTTAGGAATTTCAATGTCAGTGGCTTCAGACACCTCATGACACTTGAAATGTTCATTATACCACGAACAAAGCTTTCTGTACATGAAAGAGACCTTGTTACTTGTAGAATTAATAAGAACAATAACAAGTTTGAAGAACTCTGGTAAGTCACTGCATTGCCCTGCAGATAATATAATGTCGTCATTGAACGGGGTTCCATACGTATATGCATCTGAAGCAAGAGACAACATTTCCAGGTGTGGTTTTTTTTTTTCCCACTGTATTCCTCTGTGGAAGGTCTAAGCTACATGTGCTGACTATTTTGATGTTCTGGACCGACAAGGAAGGTGAAAATAGGTTTGGATCACTCAGGTAGTGAGCCATCATTAGCTGATTTTTGTTTACCAGGGTGAGTAGAATATTCTTGAATTTTTGGACCTCATGCACAACCTTTTTGAAAAAACTGTGTTTAGCCTCAAATTTCTTGGTCTACAGCTCTACTGGCATAATTGGCAGACAAATTTAGAAGGACCCAATAGACTGCTTTAATTTTGTGCATCTTTTTTGAAGTCCCAAGTGGATTACAGACTTCAAAGTCATGAATGTAT
>VOQK01014711.1:25213-45015 GCA_015052645.1 Benitochromis conjunctus
TTGCCTGTTAACTTAAAAAAAAAAAAAAAAGTTAGTAACACATAAACTAATGACAAGTCTGAGTAATTGCTCCGTTTACAGACAAGGAAATCTGACAGCTTCTAATGTTTCTCACCTATAGAGACATACTGGATTCACTCCTGTTCTTCTGAATTAATGAGACCAGTACATGCACATGCTGCAGCACTGTTTGTACTGTCTGTGCTGCTGGTACACAGAGGTGCCAAGTGTTGTTTAGATGCTAAAATGAGTCATTTTAGCCTTTTAAAAGGTGGTTTTCTAGGTTTATATAATTCACCTTTATGAAAATAAAGGTGTTGCAGGTGCATAAATGCTAAAAACGAGTCGTTTTAGCCAAGCAAAGAAACACATTTCACATAAGATCTCTTAAAGGAACATGAAAGCTTGATTTCTTGAGCAGTAACGATGACTCCTCACTCCCCGCTTACTGTAACACCGTTTTGGTTTTGCTTAGGTTTAAAACTTTGGGAGATACTGCTATTTTTGTATGCTGATGGTTAAGGGATCCCAGAAAAACACTTGAATATACAGCAAACAGTTTGTAATGTTACCACCTACATGACTCAAAGACACCCATCTCTTTTAGGATTTTAAGATCTCAAGTTTTTCTTTGGATTTCCAAGATAATTATATTAATTCAGAAAAAAAAACAGGTCTATTTTTGTTTATGTCAAGTAAATGCATCGCGCTTCCATACTTAACATCTCTCAACTTTGCTTCTCTCCTCATATTTATTACAATATTGTGAAAGGCACTCGAGAGCCCAGCACAGAACGACACAGAGTGAGTAAAGAGCAGTTGTGTTGTAGAGCAATTACACTCCTCGATCAATTCAAAAACAGATGAAGTGGTTTGAAGCAGCAGGAAAACATTTCTGTGAAGCAGAAGTCTGACGGACCAGTCATTTTTGTGCTTGAAAAAAACCTACCTCGGGATTTTGATCTTCACATTCAGCCTTTGAGTTTTACTACATGTCAAGTGTTTCTTTGAATACCGTATATCTTCCAATAGTAGCCCCAGCGTTTATTAAAAAAAAGAATTAGTCGGACGGTCCGGCGTTTAAAAGAGACCGGCGGTTGTTGAAGACCGGCTCTTATTCCCTTCTCAGACGGAATGGTGATGGGTAAACGGAGTTCATTTGGCAGTAAAATACGGTATGGTACTGTATTTACGGCCACAAAATGTAGGCAACAACAGCGGATGAACATTTCAGGATTTAACGAAATTATCAGTGGAGACGAAAGGGCAAAATGACTGGCGCTTAAAGGAGACCGGCTACTATTGGAGACCGGCGTCTATTTGTCGTGACATGTTCTCAAACCCGGCGTTTATTAGAAACGGGCGTCAATAGGAGACAGGCCACTACTAGCAGATATACGGTAATATGAATAACTGTACTTGTGTGCTACGCTTACATATTTTTGTAATATTTCAGACCACATGCAGTTTAAGATGCAGTTTCAGGATGCCCATCTGGTTAAAACTCTTTCCACAGATCTCACAGCTAAAAGGCTGCTCTGTGATTTTCTCACACTGGTGTCTCTGAAATATACTGAAGCTAACAAAGCTTTGGCCACAATTCGAGCAAATGAAGGAGTTTTGAGCGGCGGAGTCCTCGCCACATTTTCCCTCATGGACGGCTGACGGGTTCATATTAAATCCAAAAACACCCCCTTCAGGAGTCTGGTCACTCGCCGTGTTGTAATCACTCACGGCCACCTTCTGTATGATATGCTGATCGTGTGACTCAGGTGTGAGAGTTATATCAGAACTGCTGGGTTGCATGCCTATGACAGAATACTGGTTGCTGAGCATCATTTCTTCATTTTCTTTGTTGTCTAGAAAAGGCAGATCCTTGATCGGCGACACATATCCCTGCTGCTCACTCTCGCCTCCGGCAGCAGGACTGAGGTTATACTTGACATCTTGTAGAAGTACACAGACGGTTTGTTCAGGGGCATCACTGCTCTTCTCCATCCCAGATGTCCACAGCTGACTTTGATCTGGTGCTACCGTGCCATTTTCAGTCCCTGCCTGACTTAGAGCTTGAAAATCCTCACCATTAGGCTCCAGCTTTACCATAACCGTTTCCTCCCTAGCCGGCTTACCGTATGTGGGGCCTGGTAAGGGTTCCTCAAAAGTCAGTAGTCCATTCTTAGATTCTGTCAAGTTCTGCAACAGTTGGTTATCAGGAAGCGTATACATCAGGTGCTGTGGCTCCAGCACATCTGGGTTTTCTCCTTTCCAGAAAAAACAAGCACAGACGTAAATGAGCAAATAATGTTAGCCAGTAAACTTTGTCTTTTACATATAGCAGTGCTGGCTGCGTGCACATATGGATCCCATAAACTGGAAAGTATATATTTAATAGGGATGCAACGATTCTCCAAAAGCATGATTCATGTGAGTATTTTTAGCCCTTGATTATTCTTTAAAGGTGGGATCATGGGGGTAAATATACTAGACTAAATGACTGGACAATTCACAGACTCATTAAATAATGTTACACAGACCTGCTGCGTTAATGTTATGCATAGAAATCATGCTGTTTGGAAAATGTATAAATTGTGATCAATAATGTTGTCGGCTAAACTGGAGAAAACGGTTCATACATTTGTGTCATTGTGTCTAGTTTGATGCATTCTATAGATTAAAAAAATGACCACAGGCTAACTGAAAAAAACCCCAAAAAACATTAACAACAGGTATTCAAAAACTTAGTTCTGTTCTCCAAACCATACTTTTGCCCCTTTCTTACCATTTCTGTGTGTCTTCATGTGGCCTTTGAGGCTACTCTTCTGATTGAAGCACCTCCCACAGATAAGGCAGCCGTACGGCTTCTCGCCGGTATGAATTCGCAGATGCCTTTCGAGGTGTCCGGCTCGTTCGAAGATTTTGCCACAGTACGAGCAGATGAAGCACTTCTTTGGTTTGATTAACTGAAAAGATCTGCTTCTCCTCTGATGCACGTGATTCATCAAGGTCTCTGTCATACCGTGTAAGCCTCCTTCTTGTGAGATCATGAGGGCGTCCGAGGATCCAAAGGGCATTTGGGAGATCACGCTGTTTTCGCCGTATGGTTTTCCTGGGAAAGATGAGGTGCTACAAGAAGCTTCAGGTGGTGGCGGGAGTAACTGAGCCATCCTGGGGAACGATGTCATGTTCTGCTCCAAGCTGCTAAGAAATTCTGCACTGCCCATCTCAGGGTTGTTTTGTAGTCTGGGCATCCACTGCTGGCTGTCTCTCTCAAACGCTGTAAAGGTGTCGCCGAGGGTTTCAACTCCTTCTCTTGTCTGCTCGTTCCCCCCATGAAAGAGAGGTGGTGCTGTGATATTCTTCTCTGCAGGCTCAGATTTAACCTGTACAGGTGTTGGCAGAATGTCCTCACTCTTAGGCAGAGCATCTTCAACGCTCGCTTCTTCAGGGCGATGCGCATCAATAGGTGGATTCACCTGAGGGATCGGTTTCTGCTCACCCACCTGGATCTCGACTGGGCCTGACTGAATACCTGTTTAAGCAGAGAGAGGAGGACAAATTCAAAACAATTCACCTTTTGGATGGATGGATGGATGGATGGATGGATGGATGGATGGATGGATGGATGGATGGATGGGTGAACGAGGCTTGTAACAAGAAGCCACTTTGAGTTCTTAAATAGAGTAGAAAAGCACTATATAAAAGTACGAGACCGTTTACTATTTACAAGTCAGTCAGTCCACCGTCTCCCCAAGACCTCCACAAACCAACTACGACCCTTCTGTCAAATCATCAGTGCCACTGCTCCCAGCTCCAGTCAGTACCTCCACCATTGTTTCACCATTTTCAGTGGTGGGCTTTATGCTAAATTGCTTTTAACTATAACTAATTAGTTCTTATTCACATGAATATAATTTATGCAAAAAACACGATTTAATACAATGTAAATTTAAGCAGTAGCAAATATATTTTTTATGGTAGAAGCCTCATCTGAATTAAAGACTGGATTTAATTTAAAGCACACTTAAACACCCTTCAAGCATTTAGAAAAATGTATATTAAACATAAGTTTCCTTTCCAGACTGAATATAAACGACACACTGATGTTTTTGGCCAGAATTTGGCCTGCGGGCACCTCACCATCTCCAGGAGGAAGTGGAGAAAACATTGCTGGGAAAATGACACCTGAAAACACAACCCGCTGCCATGGCAACTTCAGAGATGTGAATGAGAATGGTGGTTGGACTGAGGTCTGCAACGACGTCTACTATAGCGTTCCAGTTATTTAATTAATGGATTAGTTCATCAAAATTCGATATTTTGATTATTCAAAAGTCATTTTAGTCATTATTTCAAAGATTAAATTGGTACATGTTCTCAAATTTGAGTCAGGCATGTGTCTGTGGTGTTTTGTGACCTCCAGTTTTTTTTTTGTTTTTTTTTGTTTCAGTGTCAGTTCACATCAGAAGTAGAGCGTTTAGTCTGCGAGGTGTCTTTGGTATTGAAAACTGACCAGATTCTCCGCCTTCCTCATCTGCTCTGTGCAACTTGAGGCGTCTTCATCAAAAATAGACCCGGCTCCATTTTAAGCAGACCTCAAGTCACTCCTACAACGCTTCTGAATCACATAGCAGCACATCTGGTAGAACTGTAATCATCATTTTGAGTGGGTGCAATTAGCTCCAGAGGCTTCAGAGCCAGAACACGCAGCCATGTTTGGTACATTCACAGGGTTAGCAGGTTTCGACCTCACGCTACAGAAATGGTTTGAAACTGTAAGGCGAGCCCCACTGGCAGCCACAGAGCAACTGAGAGTTGAAACTGAAATTAAAAGTATTTATTTAATCATTTTGAATGTTTATTTATTGGAAAAAAGGAATATTCTGCTTACCCTTAAGTAAAATGTAAAAAAAACTCCTTTTTTATTATTAATGATCGATTCTTGTGATCAGAGAGTGATGGCCATTTCGGAGCATTTTTTCCTGAGACCAAAGTGATCAGCTGGTATGGAAAATAATGCTCCTGCTTCTTTACCATCAGCAGTTTAAGCTTTAAGCCGTTTCGAACATAAGCAGTTTAAGCTTTAGAAATTCTTTCCTTTAAACACCCGCGGGGGAGGAAACCCGCGACCCCTGCCTGACAATAATCACGATGACGTCTAAGGAGACATCTGGAAGCAGTTTGGATTTGACGCCACACATGAACACAAAGTTATGGTGGCTTACCAAGTATGCTAAATACTTTGAGGGAACCCCTGAAATGATTTATTATGTTTCATCCGCCTGCAAACACAGAGGGTCATTTTTGTCCTCAGTGTTTGTTGCTTACTATGCTCTGCTAAGATGAGCAGAAAATAAGCCGAAATTGGTTAACTGCCTGAAGGTCTTGAGTGTGCCGAACGCCTCAATAGTGTCACGTTACATGCATGAACTGGGTTTCGACCTCAGTAACTAATATCCAGTGGATCTTGTACAGAGGCTGGTGGCCATGCCCTGGGTAGCAGAAAGCTAAAAATCAGTTCTGTGAGGCAGGCAGGGGAACTCGGCTGCTCACTGAGACCCTTTCAGTCACTTTCCCCTCCACTCACTCGCTGTCGTCACACCTAAACCACATCGTTTTTCCTGTGCTTACTGACTTCAAACTGTGAACCAAGACTCAGAGACAAAAGATAAAAATAACACACCACAGCGTACAACTAGCTACTAAAGTGTCATGTGAATGATACGAACCTTCAAATTAAAAGATGAAATTACTGCTTCTACATATTATGTTGCATATAAATTACATATAATTTGAAATGTGAAATCTCACAAAAGTCTTTAATCTGTCATTCATTCTTATAAGTAAAATCTAAATACTGTGTGATGGCAGAGAGCCAATGACCCCAGGCATCTAAGTTTGATCCTCCACAAATCTGTGAACCTCCCAAATCCTGCCCTGCTGAAGAATCGTTGAGCAATGCAGTAATTCCCCACCAACCAAACAACTGACCTCCTTCAGTAGGTAAACAGGAAAGAATGTCTTCATTCTACAATTTAAATCCAGACGTTTATCAGGAGGATACTGCCCGAGTGCACAGACCATTATGCAGCAACACCCTGATTTACATGTACCTCCAAACTACTGGAGACTTGAAAACTGCCAAGTGTAACACAAAGTCTTTTGGCCCTTCTGAGAGCCACAGTGATTGTGCAGTTACTGAAATATTTGAGTCTGTACGGCAGTTGTTTTCACAACTTTTCCCTGTTCATGTTCAGACTGTTAGAAAAGCAGAGAAGCAGCTTAACTGTGTCCAGGGCTGTTTTCACCCTGAACCTTTTTAGTCATTGTACAAAAGGAGCTGCATGCCAGGATGTAGACCGGTGGAGTTGTGCTGGATATTTAACGGTCTTACATCTGTCAGTGTAAAGTCACACTCGAGTTAGTGATGATCCCATACCTGGGTGACATCATCACCTAAAAATCAGACGGCATTTCTGCTAGTAAGAAACCTTCTGAAGCAGATTTCCTGTTGCATGAGAAGTGAGAAAAGGCAGCTTCGGACTATTTTGCAACACGCTCCTTTTAGCGTTGTATGAAGTTCCTGTGTGAAAATAGCTCAAACCTTTGCATGATAAATGTAAGAGCCGTATTTTATTTATTTATTGTTTTGCCAAACCTGCCACCAACAGGGAGAGCTGTCAGTCAGTTTGTAGTTCTTCAGTCAATGGCTTAATCTGACAGAGACATTTCCTAGGACAGAGTTTGTGACTGTGGTTGATGCTCCTGAAAAACTATAATATGACGCGTTTGTGTTTGTCTTTGTGTCTGAAATCATCTAAACGAGGTTCCCGCACTAACCATTTTGGTCGTTTCGGAAAAGCTAATTGGTCGACATGCTGTTCTTATACAAAATCGGTTTCTTTGTCTGCCAACTGAGCCTAAACAATCATGAGTTGAGCAACCAAACTTGGAAGACAGGTACATCTAAAGCTGGAAGCAACATGGAAGAAAAAACATGACATTTGGTGACTTCAGGTGACTACGAGTGAAATAACTGCTGGCAGTAGAAGTGGGGCAGGACTCAAACATTTCTCAGCTTTCCAGGTGAGCAATTGGCACGACTGCCAATGAGAGTACAGGAATCCATTGACTGACATGCAATCTTAGAGAGTTACCAAGGCAACCAGAACCTGGAATGTCAGCAAGTGAGCAGCTGTCAGCTTCACAGCAAAGCGCAACAAGTGAAGTGCTTTCAGCATCAAGTTCATATCTCCATCAAGTATATTATGCCATCATGTTGCCTAGCAATCACCAAACAATAGGTATAAATGACCAATTATTATCCTCTACGCACCTACAACACCTTATAAAAAGTATTGTAAAAGTATTGTAATCTTAAGTTCACAATAACTTCTCATTTAGATCCACAAAGACTTACTCGGGCATGTCTTTTTGCCTAGGAACCACCTAGCAATAGGCTAAAATGATCCATTTTTAGTATTTATTTATCTACGACACTTTATAAAAGTCTTATAAAAGGGTGGAGTGCCCACTCCGGGTCAGGGATGAGTTCCTGCCCCAAGTGGAAGAGTTTAAGTATCTCGGGGTCTTGTTCACGAGTGACGGGAGAAGGGAGATCGACAGACGGATTGGTGCTGCGGCTGCAGTGATGCAGACGCTGCACCGATATGTTGTGGTGAAGAGAGAGCTGAATGTAAAAGCGAAGCTCTCAATTTACCAGTTGATCTACGTCCCTACCCTCACCTATGGTCACGAGCTGTGGGTAGTGACCGAAAGAACGAGATTGCGGATACAAGCGGCGGAAATGGGCTTCCTCTGAAGGGTGGCTGGACTCTCCCTTAGAGATAGGGTGAGAAGTTCGGCCATCCGGGAGGGGCTCAGAGTAGAGCCACTGCTCCTCCACATCGAAAGGAGCCAGTTGAGGTGGTTCGGGCATCTGACAAGGATGCCTCCTGGGCGCCTCCTCGGTGAGGTGTTCCGGGCATGTCCCACCGGGAGGAGGACCCAGGACACGCTAGAGAGATTGTATCTCTCGGCTGGCCTGGGAACGCCTTGGTGTTCCCCCTGACAAGTTGGAGGAGGTGGCTGGGGAGAGGGAGGTCTGGGCTACTCTGCTTAGGTTCTTGCCCCCACGACCCAGCCCCAGATATGTGGAAGAAGATGGATGGATGGATGGATGGACCTTATAAAAGCATAGCATGATTGGACTGCATTCCTGCATCAAAGAAATATCTCTAAAATCATCCTTTCTCATAGTGATGCTTTGGAAAAAGTAATTTGTTATACTGCTCATTACATTAAAATAGCTGAAACACACTGTTTCATAATCACCATTAACATTATATTCTTCTCACACACAAGGTCTTGAAGAATCAGGCCCAGTGTTATCTTAAAGACCTTATAATACGATATCACCCGAATAGAGCACTTTTCTGGTTCATAGGGATTAAAAAGTAGAATAGGAGGCAGAGCCTTCAGCTTTCAGGCCCCTCTTCTTCTCTTCTTAAAACTTTTTTGATAAAGCATAAAGTTGGGGCTGGATGAGGTGATGCTGAACCCTCCCTTTGTTATACTGCAATAGCTTGCTCATAGGAGCTTGTCTGATTGTTGGGGACTTCTCTGTAATTAAAGGGTCTTTAGCTTCCAATATAAAGCACCTAGAGGCGACTGTTGTAGGGATTTGTTTCTATATAAGTAAGATTGAATTGAATTTTCATTTCACAGCCAAAAGTACATAATGTCAAATAATACTATACATGGGGATGTGCTAGTAGAAGAAATAATATTGCATGACTAAATATTCTTAACAGGCATATATCAGCAAAAAAAGAGAAAGAAAAAATGAGTCAGCAAACAGGGTGGGAGCAGTTTTAGACGAGTACGTGAGAAATGTGTGTCTACACCTGCACCCTCAGAATAGTTTGCTTGTTCAGTTGTCGGAAGCTGAGTTCAGTGCTTGAAAGCAATGAAGATGAACTTTGTGTTCATTTCCAAAACAGTTTCTTAACCACAAGCTTTAACTGAGCACGTGTTTCGCTGATGAGAGCTCGTTACAATCCAACTTAAAGCTACAAACACTTTACTTACATCTTCTGTGAATCTTCGTGTGCTCCTTGAGGCTGCATTTCTGATTGAACCGCCTCCCACATATCTCGCAGCGGTACGGCTTCTCGCCGGTGTGAATCCTTTTATGTCGCTCGAGATGCCCCGCGCGCTCGAAACATTTGCCGCAGTACGGACAGATAAAGCCTTTCTTAAACAGTAACCTCTTTACCGTCCTCCTCCGTACCGTGTTGTACGCGTTGCGGTACAGACTATAACCCAGTAACCCACGACCAAAGTGGTTCTGCTGAAATCCACCAGAGCTGCTGCAAGGCACGCCCAGCCCACTGTCCAAAGACGATTCGGGGAGACACGACAGGGAGTCCTGTCCTAAACTTAAATAATCAGAGCTGTTGTGTCCAGTCTCGTTTTGTGTCGTCGATCTCCACTGTCCACTTTCATACAGAGGCAGCTCTTCTCCCGGTTTGTCGGACCGTCTACTGGCCTCTTGACTTTCCTCCTCCGCAGGTTCACATTTGACCTTCACTTCAGATACAGGCAGGGTGCCGGGTCCATCATCGGCGTGCACATTTTCAAGAGAGTTCTTCGCATCACCAGCACCACCCTGGCTTTCTGCGGAAAGACAAACATTGATGTTATAACTGAATTAAACCATCACTAACTTAATTCCACAACAATTAGAAGACGGAGGAAGTAATTTCCCCCAGGATGACGGTGAGATATGTGAAATGACAGAAACAAACCAATCACATACATTAAGTGTTGTACCTTTAATTCTTCCCCAAGATGAGAGTCAAGATATACATTAGTTGAATGCCATTTGTGCATCTGATTTTGTGTTTACACAAACTTTTGAGTTGAATTTCATGAAGCTTAATGGAGAGGTGAAGCAGTGGCAAAGGAAGAACCCATTAAACTTTGGTCTGTTATTATGTTCTGAAGGTTTGCATAATAGGACATTAGTCCTGGCAGAGTATGGACTCTGCACGCGTCACTTTAGTTTCACATTATTCCAGTTTTGAAATCAAGTCCTTGTTATAACTTCCAAAGCTGTTACATGGCAATCTCTCCAAACACATGGCTGAATGTTTGCACTATGCAGGAGTTTAAAACACAAAGTAGACAGATTCATTTTGGTCCTCATAAATAGCAGAGCTAAAAGTGTTCTGTAATCTGTATTAACAAACCAGAAGTTATTCTTGTAAATGGCATGTAACTAATGAAATCTTGGAGTAAATGTAAATATGCCCTTTCGGATTTTGTTCATTGAATTGAATGAATCGTCTAATGATTGTGTTTCACTAGCTTGACTGTCACAACAGCCTCAAGGCGCTTGATACTGTGAGGTAAAGAACCTAAAACAAAAGACAGAAAACCCAACAATCAGATGACCCCCTATAAAGGAAGCGCCTTGGCGACAGTGGGAAGGAAAAACTCCCTTTTTAACAGAAGGAAATTTCTGGTAGAAACAGGGTGAGGGAGGGGCGTTCTCCTGTGATCACACATAGTGAGTGAAGAACAAATACTCAACCTAGGCCTATTGTAGTATAACTAAGGGAGGGTTCAGGGTTAACTGATCCAGCCCCAACATACGGTTTATCATAAAGCAAAAATTGAAGTGTAATCAGGACAATCAGCCATCTGCTGGGACCCTGCTGGGACCCTGCTGGTCCCGGCAGATGGTTGACCTTCCCTGAGGCCATTCTGCTGGAGGTTTATTCCTCTTTAAAAGGGAGTTTTTCCTTTCCATTGTTGCCAAGTGCTTGCTCAATTTGTTTGCTTAGGGTCTTTACCTTACAATATAAAGCGCCTTTGACTGTTGTTGTGATTTGCACTATATAAATAAAATTGAATTGAACCGATGTTGTATGTGAGGAGAAGGACTGTAAATTTCGATTCTGGATTTAACTGGGAGCCAGTAAAGTGACGCCAATGTGAGAGAAATATGCTCTCTTTTTCTAGTCCCTGTCAGTACTCTCACTGCAGCTTTTTGGATTAACTGAGTTTTTAGGACAGCCTGATAATAATGAATTACAATAGCCCAGCCTAGAAGTAATAAATGCATGAACTAGTTTTTCACCATCACTCTGAGACTGGATGTTTCTAATTTTAGAGATACTGCGCAAATGCAAGGCAGCAGCCCTACATATTTGTTTTATATTGTCCATTGACACAGAGCTTTCAAACCATCTCTCATTCTGATGGATTCACTGGAGGAGCCAAGGATTCAACCAGCCACCCTTCAATTAGCAGACGGCCTGCTTTATCCCCCAAGCCACAAATCCATGAGCTGTATAGCTCACTAAATATGTGAATGTTAGTAATATGTAAAAACACCACTATCTCGACTTGTTGTACATTTTGGAAAGCTACAGCGCTTAACACATTTATTAGATGACCATCCAATATACGATTTATGCCACAGCTGCCCTAAATTAACAGTCATTGCCAAAATCCTTCTTTATGTCTCTGTAATGGTTAACCCACCCACTCAAATCCACAAGCTCTTTTATTGAAGTGATATTTTTAATATTTTAATATAACTATTGTTGACATCCAATAACTTTTTAATTTGGTTTCACAAAAAAAGCAAACAAAAATATTACTTTTTTTTAAATTAAGATGACAAATTACTGTTATTTACTTGCATTCACAAACCCCAAAAAATAATGATAATTTTACTGGTTAACTGTGTGATTAATTTCGGACTTCTCCAATAAGTCCAGTGTGCCAGCTCCAGTGTGGGTATGCAAATGTGAATTTCGTCATTTTTAGTTTTAAACATGTCTTTGACAGATTTCTAAAACCCTGTCTATGTGTGTTAGCCCTGCGACAGATTGGCGACCTGTCCAGGGTGTACCCCGCCTCTCGCCCCAAGACAGCTGGGATAGGCTCCAGCGCCCTCCGCAACCCTGAAAAGGATAAGCGGCTGCGAATGGATGGATGGATGGATGTTCTTTCTTGTTAGGCAATAAATATGTTAAGCACAAACGTTGCACTGAACTCATGCATGATCCAGCCATGTAAGTACTTACATGGCTGGATCATGCATGTAAGTAACACTGTGTATTACTTACATGGGTGGATCATGCATGTAAGTAATACTGTGTATTCTGACCTATGTGAGTAGGCAGGATAAGACTTTGAATCATGAAACACACCAAATGTTTTTACCAAATGTGCTTCAAATTGAAACGACTCACTCAAAGATCTACAACAAAGTCAGAAAACAGATTTGTGTATTTCATCTTTGTCCTCAGAAAAGGTCTTCATGGCATCTGGACAAAAATCTGTCTCTAAGTAACTTCTGCTAATATCTTATCACAACGAGGAGAAACAATGTTGTAATACTGACATTATTTTCCTCACAAATGCAAACATGCCAGCTCATTAAAAAGACCTATTTTGGTCCACATGTCCAAAAGATAAATGATCCAAAATGACCACTGCAACGATTTCCCATTTTATTGCAGGGCAAAGACTTGTGCTGGGGGATTTTTCACACCGTGGCAACACAAACATTTGTTCTTAAATTATTGTTTACTCTAGAATGTAATAGAGTATTTCTCTACCGTTACATTATAGCCTTTATAAAAGTTTGAAAACTGAGCTTTGTGCATTTTCGTCCCTAACAAACCCTGCATCAGTGTACCAGTAAGTTGGTACACCTCGGCAAAGAGGTGCCAGGTTAGCACGGCAGCTACAGGGTGTTAAGGTGTGGTTTAGCTCGGGTCAAGCTTACCATCTCTCCCGTGGTGGTCGGGTCTCAGGGTCACCGCCTGCTGGGCTGCTCTCAGCTCGCCGTGCAGGAGCTCGATGTTGCTCTTCAGCTTCTTGATCTCGTTTTCACGCTGGCCGATTTCCAGCCGCAGCACCACCATGCCATCCTCCACAAGTTTGGCGATTTCTGCCACGGCTGTTTTGGACAAAGCATCGATCACAGAGGCGATCTGGGAGCGCAGAGCAACACTGCTCAACATTATCGTGAACCGACCAAGAAGTGAAGGAGGGCTGAACTTTAAAGCCAGAGAAGCGGCTCGGTGGGTCCCACGTCAGAGGGGTGAGTTAACGCCTGTGTTTAAGCGAAGCAAACCGATGCGAGAGCTGCTGGCTCTTCCCAGCCTCCAGGCATTTGGTTAGCCTGATGTTGGTGTTTAATGAGTACAAAGAGATAAACGCTTTCTCGTTTTACGGAAGTGATGACACACATACCGTAAAAACGCGGAGAAGAGCGCAACGCATATTGTCACCGCACTTCTGAGGCTGCTTTACCTTTTTATACGTCTTCAAAAGGCTAAAGTAGTAAATTTAGGAGAATCAGAAAATACTAGTGACAAATTTTATCATCAAGGGACCATATCGCTTAGCTCTTCAAGAATTTACTCATACGCAGTTTCCAATCATATCATTAGGACAGCCTCAACACAACACACACAGCAGCTGTGAGAGGAGGTTGCAGGGACTGTCTACACAGTGCAACACTAGAAAAAGAAATCATACATTTTTATAACATTTGATACTGGATTAATTACAGTAAAGTACACTATTACAGTATTCATCTAAAAGTGTTGTAACCAGAATTAGGGTTATTTAAAATTCCATTCAGTTCTATGTACCAACACAAAGGAGAGTTGCTATGTTATGAAAAATGCACCTATAAAAAAATGTGTGTTGTCTGCTAACAATTGAACAAAGTGCAACAAAAACACAATAAATTATTTCATAGGTATACACACACACAATCATAATCCCTGGCACACTTAAACGTTTTTACTTTTTAGTGTAATTAAGATCTGACAAGTAATCTTCAGTCACATACACAGTTTGTCCTGTTAATAACTACATCACGAGGGCAAAAATTAGAAAAGGACCAGCCATTTAATTGTTCCAGACACATTTCACCAACAGATACCAGTATATGTTCAAGGCACTGTAATACTTCTGAGTACAGCGACAGCATGACAAATTTACAAACACGCCAATCACACTTTTGAGTATTACTACAGTCATTGAAGAACAAAAAATTAGGAAAAAAAATAAGGTAGCTAAAATTTCCAAATTAAACATTTTCTTGCACAAGAAGCTAAAACTGCATAAAAATGACCCAAACACAGAAATGTCTACTAAACAGTAACACACATGTGGCTTATGGAAAAAATATGTTTGCACATCTGTGAATCTGAAAGGGACCTGCAGGGTGTCATCAGACACCCATGTGCCCTCCAACAGCATGTGGACTCAAAAAAAGAATAAAACACCCTGGTGACCACAGCTGCCCATGTGCCCATATGGGAACGTAATCAGCGTCAATCAGCGTCAAGGTTAACATTGTTAAACAGACTCACCATTTCTTACTAATGTGCAACAGAGGACATTTGCATGCATGCAAGCTAACATAAAAGTCACAATGGAAGGGGGAGGGGGGGTATCTCACAGCTGGTCTCTTCCATTTCCTGCTGGTTTTATTTAAGAGACCCTTTGTCCCAGCCACCGGGCTCAAGAAAAGCTTAATTTAATTTAATGGAAAAATTTTTCAGTTCAATGTGCCCAACAGCAAAAACATCTAAAGAGTGCTGGTTCACATAAGTTGTCGGAGTTACCCACAGAAGCTCAGAGAAATGAGTGCAGGTACCGTCCAGGAAGCCCCTGACACCACAGGAACATCTAGTCTACACAGTCTATGCTGGTGGTATGTTTGGGGCCCTTCCCACATCACCACACTCTTGCAGTTTCAATGCCTGAGAGAATTTTTCGCTACTCAGACTGCATTTAAAGACCATCTAATATTTATATGAGAACACAGAAAAAGAAAATCTCCCCCACCTCTCTAGTAGTTCCTACTCCCAGCCCGTGAATCAACCAATAGTTGGCATTTATGGAAATTAAATAACATTTGCATCAACACCAGAATGCTTTTATTTATCAGTAAGTGGTTATTTTTTTTTGTTTCTGTTTTATTAATGTTTTTTCTGTCTGTGTGGTTAATGGTGGTTGTGGTCGAATAAGGTCAAACTTTCATAAAATGTCTTTCATCTTTAAAACGGATTAAAATTCTGCTGCCTTTGTTTATTTGCAACATTTGGGAATTGTTATTGCTATATGGGGATTCTGAATATCTAATTACAGTTTGCATCCAAATATCACATCACCTCTGATCTCACTTTTACATTTCACGTCTAACTTTCAAGTTGACCCCAAAATGTGTCTGTATGTATCTTTAAAGAAAATACGGTCATCAGAAAAATTATATAAGATCAAATTATTCATGTCCAGTTATTTACAAATCAATACCTATTTATTATCTATTACCCATCAATACATATTACCCACTCCTATATGTTTTTTTTAACACAAAAATATTCCCTTAAAAGTAAATACTCCCCAGAGGAGTGCTGCTTTTTTTTTTAGGTTAATTATGATCATGCCATTAGGAAAAAGAGACATTCTGTTATTTTGGAAAAAAAGTTTCTATGTTTTTTATTTTTAGAGAAGAAAAACCAACTATTACATTGTAAAGATGAAGTTTGTCACATTAATGGGACAAATGTCAAATTATATTCATTTAATTATGTGTAATATCTCACAGAAAGGTGTGCGTCCAATGGAAAAGCAAGTCAAAGCTAATGATAAAAATAATGACTCTCATCCATCTGCTCCCCTGTAATGCAAATCAGAGGGCTTTTTATGTTTGCATTCATTCACTTCAATAAAACTGTCAAAGCGCACTTATAAAATCAAAGGTTCATGCAAATGTTCAAACTACTGCAGTCCATCTCTGAGAGCTGCAGTATCTGATCGCTATCTTCCTTGCAGGTGGATCTCTTGATGTATTTTGAGGTTACCAAGCACCGTGAAGCTTTTACCGCACTGCCTGCAGCTGTACGGCTTCAGGCCGCTGTGGAACCGCTCGTGTCTGAGGCAGTTGTCCTGCCTCGAAAACATCTTGCCGCAGATTTTGCAACTAAACGGCCTCTCCCCGGTGTGCACGCTTTGGTGCGTCCTCAGTCGGGTCTTCTGGGTGAAAGATTTCCCACACTCGAGGCACCTGAAGGGTTTGGAGGGTTGATGGGTGGCTTTGTGTTTCTCCAACTGAGACAGGCACGAGAAGCTCTTGTTGCACACCGAGCAGATGTAGACTTTCTGATTTGATCTGCACACATTCATCAGCCTTTTGGCTTTAAAGACATCTCTACTCTGGTTAAGATCTTCAGTATTTAATCTTGCTGAGATTGCTGCGGATGTTTCCACGTGAGGCAGAGGGAGTGACGACCCAGCTCGCAAGCAGTCACCCTGACTGCCTGCAGGGGGTGAAATACGTCTGAACTCTTTATTATGAACAGACTCTGAAACGATGCCTCCCATACACGAGGGGTGGGTCTCTACCTCCACTCTCACTGGCACGCCTGCAGTTTCCTCTGCGGCAGACGGTAAAGAATTATAGGAACTTTCTGTGTCCCTCTGAGGAGAATACTGATCAGTGTGAGAGGGGAGGATCTGCATGTGCTGCTGCAACGTCACAGGGTTACTCTCAAACATGCTACAAGCAGGCCACATCAAGTCATCCTGCTCTGCCTTGTAGCGAACGTCTGTTTTCACCGTGTTGCCTTCTGTTTCGGTGTTAGCAGGTTCATCCTCTGGCTCGTGCTTCACCACTGGCCAGATGTTTTGGCTCTCCTCTGTCCCATTTTGGGCAGTTTTTGGTTGAAGAGACACTGCAACCATGTCCTGAGCTTCTTTTTTGTCTGCAATCAAAAGAATGACAACCGTGTTAACGCTCAACTTCGAATTTCAACCAACAAATGCAAGTCAACAATGCATTTAACCAGTTTCACCGGTAGAAGTGTTATAGTGCTTTCTTTACTCATTTACTGGAAAAGGTTACACATGTCAGTCACGAAGGACCGCTTGCTGATAAACTCTTGTTTTAAAATATTTAGAAAGTCATTGATATACTGTAATAAACAGTTCTATCTTCATAAGTTCTTGAGAGTTTTATCTGATTGATGTACTGTATTGCTAAAAAGCTTAGTTGAACCTGAAAATGAAATGTATATAAATGAATTACTTTGATTCATCAAATTGGTCCAAGACATAATAAATAACCCAGCAGTTAGAAAGACAGTGTGCAGAAGTTTATATTTAACTGTCCTTATAAATAAACTACAAAGACTAAAATAAAATGTTGGTAAATGATTCAATCACCTACACTGCACTCTTGAGATTCCTTCCCAGGCGCCTTAACCTCGACTCACATCAGATGACCTCAGTGGGTCACAAGATAGGGTGAGGCAACGTCTCACAGTGGTTTCACCTGAAACATCTGGTGGTAATGACCTTGGCTCATGTGATGAGGCACAAAATCACATGAGCCATTGGTTTTAGAACTGAAGAAGCTTGTTGGATGAGTGAAAGCAGTGTTTGAGGGTGCTTTATAAATACCTTTTACTTACTAAGCATTCATACCTAAGCCGAACTTAACCGTGAACCATCACCACATGATAGGGATAATCAATTCTGTTCTATTTTGCCGGAAACTTTTTATAAGCAAAGGAAGTTAAAATGTGAGATTTTTTGAATGAGGTTCTTTGGCTCAGTTCCAGATGTTGCAGTTTCTTACCCGTTCGGAGCGCCAGGTCCTCGGCTGTCGTCTGCGTGTGTTTGGCCTCTGTAGCTGTGCTTGCGGCAGCTTCTTGAGCTTTCTTGAGCTCAGCCTCTATCAGCTTCAAACTTGCTCGCAGCTCCTGATTCTCGCCTTCCCTCCGACTCAGCTCCAGGCGCAGGACCATACTCTCGTCCTCCGCCAGCTTCGTGATTTCTGCCACCGCCGCCTTCGCCAACACGTCCATGATGGCTGCGACCTGCGCAGGAAACGAAGAGGGAAAAGACATCCTTCGACCCAAAGATTAAAACTCAGCAGGAGTCAGATGTAAGCTGCACTAACAGCTGATGCATGTGTTGAGATCCAACTCTCCTGCTGTTATTTTGGTTCCCTTCCGGGAAAATTAAAAGGCGGATATGATGTAAAAGGCGACGGCTGTAAAACTTCTAGTAAACATAATAACAATTATAAATGTCTCATAATTAAACGGAGCAGTGCCCACAATCTCCTCCTTACAAAAAACTGTCAAGACTTCGTTACTTTAATTTAATGTAATTTTTCTGTCCCTTTCTGTTTGACACATTGTTTTGTTTCTATGACTTTAGTGCTTGGAAGTATTGCAAAGAAAAGACTTGGTCTAAATAGAGTCCGTATGTGCGTGGCCTGAGTGATGGGCGTTACGCAGACCATGGCACAGATTGGTGAGGTGGGTGTGCAGCGGTGGGGTGTGGGAGGACAGCTGTAGAAGGCCAGCAGCGGCTTCTGGTCCAGGTTATTCTTCATCAGGGCACGGAGTCAGTGCAGCGCTGCTGGGCTTCTTTATCAGATACCTTGTGAGATGTTGGTTTTAGTTTATTTTATTTTAGTTGGTTTAGTTGATTCTATGCTATTTTATCTTGTTTTTTAATAAAGGGCTGTTTTAATTTTTGTATTATGTATTATTAATGTATTATGTGTTTTATTTTTTGCTGTTTTGTTTTATTCTATTGTTCTTAACTTATTTACTGTAAAACACTTTAAAATACCCAGCACAGGACCAAAGTGCTTTATAAATAAAGTTGGATTGGATTGGACTAGATCAGGGTGATGGTGTTGTGGGTCCAGGTTAGATCAATGGAGATGTGGGTGCCCACAAACCTGAAGATGGAGACAGAGTCCACCCGTGCTCCATTAATAACGAGAGGGCAGTGGACCTGTCTGCACCTCCATTATGTTCATTATGAGTTCTTTTGTTTTAAGCATTACAGAAGCAAGGCAGACTACGTGTGTGTGAATGAGAGGGAGGCAGGTAGAAAAAGGTGAACATCTAAGGAGCAAATGTAGTGAAGGTGGATGGGTATAAATTAAAGGGGTCAACCATCAAAAGCAATGAACAGTGCACAAGAGAGGTGAAGAATAGTGCAGGCAGGGTGGGGTAGGTGGAGAAGAGTGTCAGGGGTGATTTTTGACACAAGGATTGCGGCAAGAATGAAATGAAGGTAAACAAGATGGTAGTGAGATCTATGATGTGTGATATATGTTAATGAGACAGTGTCATCAACAAAAAGGAAGTGGGGTTGTTTTTGGAGCCCTTAAGCTGATGCGCACAGTAGTCTCATGTAGCCAAGAAATTATTTCAATGATTTGTTGTATTTGCCAACCCTTCGAGTGCAAAGTGGTCAAAGCTTATCTGTCAGCTAAAATCCTGAAGATGCAAGCAAATATTATAGCACCAGCAATATTATAACGCAACAATAAAAACTATTTATAACTTCAGCTTCAGCACCAACACTTTTCCATATGTGATGTTTGTTCTGATAAAGTTTAAATAAAGGATTGAGGAACACACAGCATATTGAAAACATGTTTTATTCACACATTGCAAAATAACTTTGACTCTGTTGACATCATATTCCTGCTAAATGGTAGTCTGTGCATCATCTTTTTAAACACATTTGTATTTGGCATCATACCTCTATTTTTATCTACACTTTTCTGTAACGAGAGAGAAAACTCGTTACTCGTGCAAACACCGAGTGTAACAGCAAGTGTATTCAATGCGAGTACTTTTACTTTTAGATTAGCTACCCTGACTCTTGAAACTATAAAAATAAAATAGCAGTTCATCCAGATGGTTTGTCACACTGGAGCAGCACTTCAC
>VOQK01014716.1:9583-17318 GCA_015052645.1 Benitochromis conjunctus
GACACAGATTCCTGCACACTGTCACTATGAAAGTGAGACTGCACAGTAGTATCCAACGCCAGCAAAGTTCTCATTGCACAAAGTCATTATCATATTGTGAGATTTCCACTGCTGATGGGGGTTTTGTGTGGCCCTATTTTGTATTTCACGTGTGTTGCATTGAGGAGAAGGGTACATTCTTTTGCCACTTCCTCTTATGAGCAAACTTGTTCGTGAAATTGAAGCTTAAAGAGGAAGAAGTGGCGCTGATACTTTCACAAGTTCAGTTCTACTGACAGCTGACACCTTTCTGTGCAGCAATTCTGTTACTGTGGGATCTGTACTTTTGAGTTCGTGTTTGTAAAATGCTCTTTTTAGAACGATTAAAATAATGTTGTTTTTTTTTAAATAAAGAAATAAAGTTAATGTGGTGTATTATTCAAAGTCTTTTTTCTTTGTTTTAATAAAAAATAAATAATATTGGACTATAAAATTAAATATGCCTTTAGTTTCCCTGCATTTGTTGTGACTGTGCAAATCCTGTGTGGTATAAAATAAACCACCAGAGGTCTCTAATTTAATGCTGTAAGGAAGAACTATGGTTGCATACGCTTTACAGTAAATGCGCGAACACCCAATCAGAAAGCCGCATACGTGGTTCTGTCCAATCAGAGGGCAGGCTCTTCCTGGAGCAACGCCTCCTTTCACAGATCTGACTGTGAGAATGTTAATCCCTGACTTTAGCCTGTCAGGTGTTTGAGTTAGCTATCTTGTTGGTTTGATGTTTTCACATTGTACGCCATTTAAACTATATTATATGATGAATCAGTAGAAGCACAGTGTGCTAATTGTAGTGGAAAAGAAGCGGTTTATATTGAGGTAATAAGTAGAACTTAAACCTGTAAGGGCACACTCTGGGGTGATGTCGCGGAAGATCCGCCATTAAAAGTGTGGCGGAAGCCCTCGGCTCGATTCGGCAGTTTTCCAAACCGCAGCGCTCAGCGTCGCTAGTGTGCCACACTCAATATGTCCGCCAGGAAGGGTCACATTTTCTCAGTAGGAATGCGGTAGGCGGGGCTGCTAGGCTAGTGTCAAACTTTGGGAATGACAGGAGTGCTGCAGGATTCGCAAAGAAGGGGAAGTGTCGCTCTTGTTCGTCCTGTTTGGATTACTTTGACTAATTTTTACGCCCGCTTTTTGGATTCACCACCTTTCTACACACAGAGAGTCCTGCCCCAGCGGATCCCTCAGCCATGTCGGAGGACCTGAGCTCCCAACCCTGGTCCATCAACAAAGATGATTACGAGCTACACGAGGTGATTGGTATGTGATCCTTAGCTTGTTAGCTACGTGTAAACCGTCAGTTTGAATTTCCCCGTGAGCTTACTGAACGTGGGGTTTAGGACGATGACCGCAAGCTTGTACCATTCAGATGTTAACCGAACAGTAAGAAGGCATCCTCCTTCTCCTGAGCTGCGTTGAGTTCTTCGCCTCTGGTAAATTGGCCAATTCTAGCCGGGCGGTGTTGTGAGTTGGGCAGTCAGAGGAATGCCTCCCCTGAGAGCGATGACCCCGTCCACTGGGGCTATGCCGAAGTCGTAAACGAACGTTTATAACGTTATGGTCTACGTGCTGGAAAATAACTGCTTTCATTGATCAGCTCTTCATCCATGTGAACAGCTAGCTTGATACTTTCATAAATGCACTCTAGCTAGAGGGCGTCATATCCGTGGATAGCAAAAGTATCGATTGTGTCACATTTAACCTGCAGGATTTATTTATTTTTTAAAAGAAGTGACAAAGTTACCAGCTAAAAGACCCCCTCCTCAAAAAATAAAATAATAGTAATAATGATGACAGTGCAGAATTTGCGGACTGTAGACCTCAAAGTTGGGTCAATTCACTGCAAGAGCTCTTACTGAGGACCAGTCAGTATTGGAGAGCTTCACAACACTAATCTCATGGCTAACATAATTAATAATCTTTTAATATTTGCTCTTGTTCCTCTGATACTATTCTAAAGTTTAAAAAAATGCATTACTGGAGGCTTGTTTCACCCTTTTCCTTGCAGCATTAAGAGGATGACTTAATGAGGAGCTTTTATTTACGTAGTTATGAAAAGTCCAGCCCCACAAATACCTGACCTGTCCTATCTTTGGGCTGGCTTTGTTTAAAAAGACTCAAAGGGAGAAGGTGAGGAGAAGAGTGTGAAGAATATAAGTAAAGTATTGTTCTCTCAGACTGGTTCGTTTGTGCCTCTGGCTCACTTTTGCCCAGGCAGTGCATGCTTCCTCTAGAGGGGATCTGTATGTTTACAGAGGGTCAATTTTACAAGCCCTAAAGCACCCTTTTGTGTATTTTTAAAAGAGCTGAAATTAACTTTGACCCAGTTGTGCCCCCCTCGGTTTCTTGGAAAATTTGTACCGGGTCACCACGCAAGATAACGCCCTGAAATTTGGCATGCCCACAGAGATAAAGGCCTTCTTGTACAGCAATCAGCTCTGCTGTGTTTTCCTATGAAGTGTTTTTAACACAAAATTGTTCACAAAAGTTTGAAACTAGTAAGACTGTTTAATGGTTGAACTGCCGGGTAAGGCTTCACGATTAATTACTTGGCCTCAGTAAGTAGTTGTACAGTAAGCCTTAGTTTTGTCCCCTCTGATTATTTTCAGGTCGTGTCCCTTAAATCTGAACATGCTGGTTTTCTTTGCATGTCATCGTGTTTAAGGAGATAACCATCCGTGTGAGACTGCATCCTCGGGCTCAAACTTTTAAACAAGAATATTCCTGTTCCTCCTCAGCTTCTGTGCAAAATTACAGTCCCCTCTCTCTCTTTTAAAAGTTGAAGTAAAGATCTAAGATGCTGCAATTTCCTGTCTTGAGACCAACCGTGAGAAGACCTATTGGTTTCTTCAAACAAAGCTAAATTTCCCTTTCTTTTCTCACAGCTTGTTTGTTCTTGTCTAGTCCACGATTACGCACTTAAAAAGAGTTCTTATGTTCTTAGCACGAGTGGGAATCACATTGAAGCAAAGTCACACATTCAATCTTACCCTCTGGGTTACATATTCGTGTTCCTGTCATAGTGAAATAACTTGCTGAGTGTTTTCTTTATCATTTGTTTCATAAAATGTCAGGAAATCCTCATGACAAAAACTTAAATCTTACGGTTGCTTGTTTCGAGACAAAAGGAAACAGCTTGTTATCACAATTGCAAGGCTGAAAATGGAAAATCACAGGCCTTTTTCTTTAAGAACCTTACCTCAGCTCTTCTCAGTTTCTTTTTATTTAATAAAATAGACGCTGACTCCTTTCCTGCTGATGGACTTTGAATAGACACACCAATTGGCTTTGCTTTTCTTTAGTTTGTAGCGCTTAATACTTCAGCAGGTATTCATTAGTGGTGCTAAATTACTACTGCAGATAAGAGCAGGAGCAAGCCAGGCTCCCCTCTGAACCTGCCTCTAGTCCTCACCCTAGCAGAAAGGGTTGCACAGATACTGTATAAATGTTCTCATTTCACAGAGACGCTGCACAGCTCTCTTGCTCGGCTGGAGTCTCCTGTGTAGAGGATGGCGAGTGCCCATCGGAGCTATTGTTTTCGGTAACTTCCCTGGGGAAAGAGGACTTGCTATTACATGGTTCACACCCACTCTCCCCCCTCTATTAAGCATTGGATCATACTGGACAGAGTCCATAGGAAAATAATACAGCTCTCTCTCCGATCCCAGATCATAATTTGGATCATTCGTGTTGGCAAATCTAGACTGGAAACTTTCTGCTTCCAGTGTTTGTATCCACCAGCAACCATGTTTCCTCCCTAATGCTTGCGCTGTCCCTTACATGGCTTAAAAAAAAAAAAACTTCAGTAGATACCACAACAGGATCCAAGATTTCTGTAATTTAATGGCAGTTTAAGCTTTTAGGCCTTGGTTTTTAAAGTAGTCCAAGCTTGAAGATTGAGGAATATGCACTAAAAGGCTGTAAGTGCTGGACCGGTGCAGTTTCTAGTCATGTGTGACATTTCTCTTGTACCTTTTGAATAACTTGTGGAATGTCAGCCAGGTATGCAGAAGAAATGTAATAAAAGACAACTGACGTCAGGTACCGAAATGGCCTGATGAGAGCAGGAAAGACATGGTGAGAGAGCCGCTGTCACATTGCAGGCCACAGCTCATTGACTCCGGCCTTATTTTGTGACATCATAAAGTATTCTTGTATACAAGCTGGTTTACTTTGTATGTCATCGAGTTTTAGGATGTATTGTATGCAAGCGCTATTTTGCACTTGCATGCAAACTACGCATAAGTACAGGTAAGAATAAGAAACCACAAAAACCTAATCCATCTGGAAAACATCTTAAATTGTCTTTTGGGACTTTCATGGACAGACTAACATAACTGTATGTATAAAGATTGCTTTTAATACTTGGATGAAAATCATTTGCAGTCAATCACTGCCCAAAGGCTAGAACGTCATCAAATTCTGCGTTTCCTCAGTTGCTGCTTGTTTTTTGGTCTTCCCACATTCAGTTTTATATTTAACAGTTGAGCAGAGTCCTCTGTTGGGTCGAAATCAGGTAAATTACTCGCTCGTGCTCGTTTCTTTTTACCATGAGAAACTCTTGGGTTGCTTTTGCACCGTGAAGTGCTTTGTGATCGGTTTTGCAGCATTTGAGCTGAGATTGCTTCGCAATTCACCCTGCTATTTCTGTCAGCAGTCACATCATCAATAAACACTACTGACCTGTTCCACTGCCAGCCATACGTGCCTGAGCCATAACATTGCCTCCATTATGTTTGACAGATGATGTGGTATACTTCAGATCAGATCTGTTTCTCTACTTCTAGATACTTTTCCCTTCCAGTTATTTTGTTCACTTTGGGTTCATCTGTCCAAAGATTAGATTTGACTTTTTTAAGGACAGTTCAGACTCTTTAAGATGTTTTCTGGAGAAGTCTAATCTGCCCTTGACTGTACCATGTGCTTTGCACCTTGTTGTTTAACACTCTGTATTTACATTCCATCACTTGAATGTAGACCTTGACAATGTTACTCGTACTTCCCTGAGCATGTTCTTGACTTTGTTAGACGTTATGAAGTTATTTTTCTTAACCATGGAAAAACTTCTGTCATCATGCACTTTAGTTGTCTTCTGTGGATCTTTCAAGCCTTTGAGGTGCTTCACAGGTTTTTTTCCTATTAATATACCATATTGTTGATTTGGCCACAGGTTTTGCCGTCTGATAGGTTTGTTATGGTTTTTCAGTCTAACGACTGGCCTCCTTCACTTGCATTGTCATCTCTTTGGGCTTCATATTTAAAATTGCAGTGAAAGGCTATTGGATAAAAACTCATCACTTCAGATATTAAGGAAACGGGCCTCAGCTAATCATGAAACTGCTCTTCAATTGGCCATTTATTGTTTGGTGGCAAAACTGCAAAAAAGTCTGAACTCAGCTGTATGTTGGCTCTTGTTAAGTCTTCATTACAGTATTTAGGTTCAAGTGGTAAATGCTGTTGCAAAAAAAAATAAATTTGTAAACTGTGATGTGTCATGCACAAATAACCAGGTTATAGTATAATGCTGCCATGCCAAACTCCACTTGTTTTGAGGAAACATGCTTACTGAAAACACTTTCTTCTTCTTCTTTTTTTTTTTCTTCCTCCAAAGATCAGGATTTTTTTGTTAATGTTTCTCTTGCACAAGTTGTTTTCACTCTGTATGCAACTGTGCTTGCTATCTGGAGGAAAATGGGTTGTTGCACATACAGTGTTTTAAAACTAAATGTGATGAATGATCATAAAAACTTCCCTCTGATGGTAATTAAGGCTCAGACAGCTTCAGGCAGTAAATGGACCCTTTGGTATATGCAAAATCTTTAGGGATGCTTCCTCTTGACTCAGTGCTTGGGTAATTATAGATCTTAATTACTGGAAACCAGGAAGAAGTATCTCACTCTAACTGCGTTCATACAGTCATTTCTTTAGATGTTTTGGCTACAGTTCTGACAAAAAGATAAAAACGACACCTGAAAAATCTTAATGTCTATTAAAATTTTCTTTAAACGGTTTGCATTAACAGCCACCTTGAAATATTAATGACACAACGTCACGTATGAAAACAAATAGAAATAGACAAGGTAGCGTAACGCCATGTCAACATGTCACATTTTCAGCTGCCGGCTGGATCATCTTCATTTGATTTCGCCTAATGAAGTAACTTAATATATGAATTTAATTTTGTCATCTACTTCCCAAACAAGCAAAATGCGCTCGTTGTTGTTGTTGTTGTTGTGCTGGAAATAGAAAAAAAATCTGCGCCAGAACTTTTGACGTATTTGTTTTCATTTGTGTGGTTTGAAAGTAAATAAAGTTGACTCATTCATTTATTAATTAATGCACAAAAAAAGGGGGAAAAACAGAAGAAGGAAAAACTACTGCTTTATATGCAGCCTTTGTATCTGTGCCAGACTGCTTAGTAGATTAGATGCTTCAAAGCCCTGGCACTACTGCAGTGCTTGCCTTTGTGAGTATGGCTCTTTTGTGTGCTCTCTCTCATTCGGAGAGAAAGGTTGGTGATGATGTGTTGTCTGTGAGAATGACGGTGATGTGACTGAGGCTTATTTTGTAAGATCAGGATTTTTTATTTATTTTTTTGACTTGGCTGTATTCAGTGAGTCATAATAAGGTCAGACTTCTTCTCACACTGTTATTGGCTTGCTGGCTTTTACATAATGAGATATACTGCATTCCCTCTGTGCATTATAGTATATTTACTTAATTTATGGCTTTTTTTAGAAACTAAAAGATGAGGTAACAAAAATCATATAAATGAACACGTAGCAGACATACGCCTGCTCTGTGAAACTTTGTGCTAAGGTGGGGGAGTTGCAAATAGCAGCTGATAAATTGGACTACATGCCCTGGTGGCTCTTGGTACCCTTTGACCGCGCCTGCTGTTTACCCAACAGCCTTCCCCTTTTCCATGCTCTCCACACACATGCTCTCCAGCCTGTCCAGCCACCCCTGACGACTCACTGTTTGTTTGTGTGGAGGAATTTACACTCCACTGTGTACAGGGAAACTGTCTCTCTGTGGTTCTGCCAGGGGCTGGACTCCCATCACTGGCCAGCCTCCAGAGGTTTGTTTGGTATTGGTGGAGGGGCTGGAAACATTTACAGCACTGTTCAGCCCCCCCCCCCCAAGCGTTTAGCAACGGTGGAGTGATCCATGATTACTTGGATGATGCAGACTTGTGCAAGGACAACCGCACATTATCAGGAGGTTAGATTGCACCCACCCTGTAGGAAGTAGGATTTCACATTTTGTATACTCAATGGAGGGGGGTCAGCGATAGAGGTGGGGGAGAACAAGCACTTTTAGTTAGCAATATTTCCTCTGTGCCACTGTTGTTTGAAATAAAGATATTGTGACTTTCTAATGTTTGTAGGTAACAGATGAACATTTGATGGAGTTGCAATAATTTAATAAGTAGTCATCAGCTGGAACTGCTTTTTTTTTTTTCATTTGTCCTTTTCAGTCGCCCCATCCTTTGCTCCACCTTGCGTCATTACGACAGAAATTTGTATAGGATAAATCGGCATGCACAGATTTTGCCAATTTATCCTGTGCAGAGCTTGAAAATGCGCAGATATCTTGAACAAAAACAGCTGGATTACGCTAATGTTGTCATGTCTTTAGGGACAGTTTTTAATTAGAAAAGAGTTGGGGTTTTTTTCCCTGTAATATGCCC
>VOQK01014719.1:5696-19915 GCA_015052645.1 Benitochromis conjunctus
AATGTAATCTCTTCCAGTTATAACATATGAGTCTACAGTGCGGCGCTGAAACCAGCAGTTCATCATCTCCCAACCCCGCACTCCTTACGATGTTAGCTTAGCGGAGTGTAATGTTATTAAAGTAGATTAAAAACTGAGAGCATCAACTTTCTGCAGCACTTTGGCTGGGTTACATATCTCTGTAGTGTTTTCCTCACTAATGCTTCAATCAATAACAAATTATTAGCTTGGTTGAGTTGCAAATCAGCCATATTGCCCTGCAATCAATTATCCCTCTCACTACAGCCGGTAACTAATTAGGCAAATGCAAATAGTGCCCGTGTTTGTCATTACAATACAGTGGAGTCGACCGGCCTCTCGCTACTGCCAACGACAATAACGTTGATGAAACAGGTGGAAACATTCAGTGCAGTCTGCAGTAGACTAGATTTAGTAAAGCTGGATGTGTTTCGTTGTTTCAACACCACGTCACAAAAAAAGTCTCTTTATCATGCCCATATTTTATTTTATGATTTTATAATGTTTGTCCTCCAGTCTGAAACGTTAAAAAAGGAGACACAAAAAAATGACTGAATCCTCTTTATGGGGTGCATGCGGCCCACTCGAGCTGGCAGCTGTCGGGGTTTTTGTTTCATTGAGAGGAAGCATGAATATTTGAGTGCGTCATCAAGTTGAGACTCTTGAAAACGCATCAAGCCACTGTCACGTCTGCACGCTTTACCTCTTCTACCTTTGTCTTTTCCCTTATCAGACTTTACATGTCATTGTTCTCTGCTCTGAGACCTTCAGCGCTTTGTTTCACTTGGTTTTACATCTTCTTTTTCTTGCTCAACTCATATTTTATCGGCTAAATTGTTATTATTCTTGTGCGTTTAAGGAAGATAACATCTTCCATTCGCAGGCTATGATGCTTCCTAAAGTAAACCTCCATTTCACCTGAGAAATACAGCAAAAAGCAAACCTTTCCTGTCATTCAGTCATCTGGAACTTTTAGTACACGCTTCTATTTTCTCCCGCCTTGGTTATTTGTAACTCACTTTTCATGTGGTGCAGAACACAGCTCAAAGCTGCTAACAAAAACTAGACGGCATTCACAATTCACACCTATTCTTGTATCCCTTCACTGGCTTCCAGTGAAATAGTATTAACAGACTATTAACCTATAAAGCGCTACATGGAAAACACATTTTTATAGATTAGCTTTCCCTTAATCTTTTATTTTGGGCCATCGTTTGCGACTATTTGCGTGCATGGAAGTGTGTATGTTGGAAAGAACGTGTCATAAGGCTGATTATGTGTCTCTATGTTTAAAACGTTCAAAATTAACATGTTGGAAAATCACATTAGTCCTCTCTGCAATCAAGCAAAAGACATTTTTCCTGGTATCAGTATCAGTTTCTGATTAAAAAAACAACACTTCTATGTTGGAAAATAGTGATTTTGTCACTCAATTTTGATTTAGATAAGGATAATGAGGTCTGTGCATCTGGCAATGTCATGTAAATATATTCGATGAAAAATATCGAATATATATTTTAGTTAAAAAATAACATTCAACCTTCCTTTTGGACCCCCAAAAAGCCATTTAATGCTTTTTTGTCTTATACAAAGTAAATAGCGCTGACGGCCTGCTTTAACCAAAGTGATGTAGTCCAACTTCTGCTGTTCAGGAGGTTAAAGCTGGAGAATGTGGCCATATTTTTAGCCTCTTCTTACAGGACGTCTGTTAGTTGCATAACTCGCATGAGTAATTTGGATCAACGAGTGCCAAGTTGTTTTCCTAAATTCTTAGCATAACTCGTTTCATTCCTCCTTTCAAAAGTTGCATTCATCACTGAGACAAAGCCCGGTGTTGTGCATGCACGCAGAGCTATTACAAAGACAACCGTATAAACGGTAAAGAGAATGTTTCTTTAACAGATTCGCCTTTCACGTCTCTCTTTTGTGGCATTTTCACTTTAACTAGATCCCAGTAGAGTGAGACATGACACAAAGAGAGAGCAGGAGAGAGACGGTGGAGGATGACACCCAATTAAGGTTCCAAGGTAAAATCAAACCAATAATATTTTATTCAAGGGTATGAGTTTTATTCTTTAGAACATGTCATTTTTTTTATTTCTATTATCTGCAGGAGCAACTTTGGCAGGTGCTTAATTCATACTAAATCACTGAGTCCTGAAAGTCAAAGAATGACTCTACAAATCCTCTCATTAGTTAAAAAGCTCGGCAGAGAGCAGGCAGGCCAGGAGATCATGACAGATGACCGGGACTCTGCTGTAAGCTTGAAATTGTGGTGGCCGAGCTATCTTGGCATGGAGACACACGGGGGAACTGTCAGCAGCAGAACGAGGCTGGTGTGTGGCTGTCAAATATTTCTGAAGATAGGCATGTCATACACTCAAGCAAACCCAGATGCACTCAAATCTCAGCACTGAAAACAGGCAGAATCCAGACATGGACAGCTGGTCACACTCCATATTGGGTCACAGCGTGCGGGCAGAACTGATGCATGCTGTGTGCCAACATCAACTCCTGAGTGTGTCCGTGCACACTTGTAAACCAATGTGCGTGTGTGTGTTTATGTGAAGTGAGAATCTTTAAGTCGGATCCAAAGAGGCCCGATAGTGCCCATCCAATTTCCCATCCTGCTGTGTTTGGGATTAGCAACAGTTTGTCGGCAAGGAACCAGGACAATCAATACCACAGAGGAAGCTGTCCATAGGCAGACACACATGCGTGCACGCACACACGCACGCACACACACACACACACACACACACACACACACACGCTTTTAAAAAGACTCTGTGAGCCACTGTTCGCCTGTCAGTTGATCATTCAGTCAGATACAATGAGTTAATTAGAGGTACACTATTTGCTGAGGACTTAGAGGATACCTGTGTTGATTGGACTAATAAATGCCCAAGCACGTCTCTTTGTCAATAATTTAAGGTGAGGAGGAGAGACTCTTACTGCGTCGATGCTGTGAAAATGGTGTCTGCAGAGTAGGTTTTTGGTTCTTTTTAAAAAGTAAAACTGCTACAACAACCAGACGGCTTTTTTTTTTAAAGAAAAAAGGATGGAAGGAAAATCCACTGGTGGCCTGGATGAGGAGGTTTTGTTGTCTCTGAAACTGAGAGAAATAAAAGACCATGAACTTTCAGACACTGTGATCTTACATTGCTGTGCTCTTATGAAATATTTCTCCCTTGTTTTAAAGGCCAGCTCACGTTAAATTACATTCTTAATAACATGTCCTGCTTTTTACTTTGAGCGGCTATGCAAGTACCTTAACCTTCTGGAATACTTCCGATGTCCCGATTTGCCTTGACAATATTTTTCATTGGCATGCTATGAACATCCTGTGTCCAAGGATGGTGAACATGGACCCTTTACACATGTCCAAAACATTTCAGCCTTGGATCTCTAACTTTGTCTCTCTCAGGCTGAGCTGTCCCTCTGATACACTCATTTCTATTCTTGTCCATCCTCCCAACAACAACCTGCAGCTCTACCACCTTTGAACAATGATATACAGCCAACCTCTGGGGGGCAGGACCCCGAATGCCAAATAAAATATGTAGAATGACATTTCCTTGCCAGAATGATCAGAGCCCAGGTTAACAACCCCCGCCACTGGTGCTGTTGACCAGCAGGGTCCCGATGGAAACTATGCTACTGTTGGACAAAGACAGAGGAAGAGGAGAGGGGCGCAGCATGGTCAGAAGTAGCAAGAGAAAAGCAAAGGTAGGAGTGTCGAGGTGTGAGTAAGGGACTGCAGAAGGAAATGACAAAGACCGCAGAGAGGAGAGAAGAGGATGCACGGGTGAAGGTGGAATGGAGACAGATGATCTGCTGCAACGACCTAAGACGCTGAACAATGACATGCATTAGCTTTTATTCTCACAGTCTCCTTTTTATTCAATAAGGAGTCAATCAAACACACAGCTGGGAAAAGTGAGCTGCTGTTTCCCTTTGAATACTGTAGAAGTAAGAGCCCTTAAATGTACCTTCAGACAAATTCTAACACCTCCCTGTCCCCATGGCTTGCATGCTGTACCGACCGTGGCTTTTACCTGAGCTGCAACATGCCAATCGCTGTCAACCAAACGCAGCTCCAGCTGATTAAGACTTTTTGTAACCTTCCCTTAAAAGCACAGACTTACAAACAATACTTTTCTTTTTCCATTTTCACATTTCATCTGAAAATGGCAGCGTGAGAGACAAAAATGGGGCAATGACTTGCAGAAACCAAACCTCCTGGCCTTCCCGCTTCAGCTTCTTTATCCCGTTTTCTGTTGTAATCAGTCAGTAATTCTGAAAGCCCACTTCCAGTCATAAGCTTTAAGGTGGTATTTTGTAAATGACATTTCTTCTTCTTCATCTGGTACTTTTTTCCTCCATCGCCTTTGTGCCACACCTGTGGTCGATCAGGTCATCACTTAGCCTGTATCTGTTCCCCATTTGTTCTTTGTTAGATTCTCTTGTTAGCCTTCACACTCAAGCTTTCCACAGCTTGTTTTTATGGCACTCTCTTTTTTCTAGTTCCTATAGCTCTCCCTCTGTTTGATACTTTACCTGTTTTTGGATTTCACCTCTATTCTGCTTCCCCTTCAATGCACATGGCCATCACTTGGAATTCATATTTTGGATTTTAGTCAGGACATTGCATGTTGTGCCTCAAACTCATCATTAAAAAAATTGATAGTAGCATGAAGTAATTCTATCAAAAAAAAAAAGAAAGGAATGAAGTTGAATATTTAACTCTCTTACCCTTAGCTGTGTACTTATGTAGGCTAAAAACTCATTTTGACTTAAATGTTTTAAAGCTAAAGGCAGTGTATTTCCTGCCCAGGTGTACTGCATTAATATCTCACTGGGATGCTTCTATGTGGCTGCAGCATGTTGTAAACAACCCAGAGCAGTGCATCAACTCAGTTTTATTCCCATCGGCTTGCAATTAAAAGGGCTACACTGGTTTTGTGTTAGGCAATTTTGGAAAGCTGAACTTAGATAAACAAGGTAAGCTGTTTATTTATTTATTTTTTTAAATAATAATTTTAACTCTTTATCCAGGTGGCAGCCTGTAAATCTAAAAATTTCCCTCTGCAAGCTTTCTCAAGTCCTCGCCAGTGCCAACACGTATCTATGGCAACAGAGCGGCAAGTTGGTAGTTAAGCAGCAGGAACCAGGTTGAGTGTATTTAGGCACAGACCTCAACAGGCTCCTGGGGGGGGGATGGTGGATTGCCCAATGATGAATAGGAAGTGAAGACAATGAAAAGCTTGAAGTCGGGAAATATGAGCAATATGTATTAAATTAGGCAAAAAATAGATAAAAATGCATTCAGTAGGTAGACCTAGGAAAAGGAGGAAATCAAATGCAATCCAACAACTTTGCCATTAATTGTACTTTTGCAAAGCTTCCACACTGTCGGTTTTTGATGAGATCATAGTGGGCGGTGGCACATGGCATTAAGCTTATATTTAAAAGTACGGCTGATATTTTGTCCTATATGTATATATAAACATATATTGCAATATACAGTATTTTACAAGTATATCTAACTTCTTAACACACAAAGCATGCACATTTACAGAAACGTGTAGATTGGCCTCACAGTGTGACACAAGCCTTTCCATTTAGATGTGACAAACAGCTGAAAATTCCAGCTACACTTACAGTGGCTCAACCAACTCACTAGTTAAATCCAACTGTATGATGTGTGATTTGAGGCTGCTTTACATGCAAAATTACCATTGTGAAAGAATTGTGGTGATATATTTGGTCTCCAAACTGGTGGTTCATCTGTGGTTTATTGTTCACAGTTGCAACAATCTTGCAACCAAAGTAGCCTGAGCCAGAATGCTGAAGTTGTCTGCCAGGAATATGGGATCTCACAATGTTAATGCAGCTATGACCTCTATCTGCAGGGCAACCAATTAGAATGCAGCATGAAATTTAAAAAAAAAATAACACCAATAGTTGGTAGTAACACATTTAAAAAACGAAATGTTTGAGATTCCACCAATAAAGGAAATCTAGCTGAGCTGCAACAGTACGAGTCCTCCAGCCGTTATCATGACAGCAACAAGCAGCTTACAGCATGGAAACAAACAGGATGAATTGAAGCCATCTGATATTGCCCCAGTTCAACTGCTATTATCACTCACAGTTTATACAGTATGTGTCAGACTTGATGTCCTAACTTATGAGATTGATGGAAACGTGCCTTAAGGTGGCAAAGAAAACTGCTGCACTGCCATAAAACATCATGAACTGGAGCCAAAAAGTTTAAGAGCTGTATGGATGCTCCAGGCTGACAAAGAAAAGCCTTAAAATGGCTCTTCCATTGAATAACCTCTGTTCTCACTTCTCTCCTTCATTTACTTGAAACTGTGGTGTCAAATAATGGTTCAGCCTGACAGCCTTGGCTCCAAATGTTCCTGCTCACCTTCAGCCTGAAATAAGGGCCGGGCAGGGGGCCATAACTGCTATTTTTCAAAATGTGTTTGTCAGATTGCAACACATTCTTCCAGGCAGCCGGGCCACTTGTCAGGTGACTGCGAGCAATCCAGCCCCCAAACCCCCCCCCATCTATCCCTCTCTTACTTTCATCGCTCCTTATTTACTCAGCACAATAGAGACAGTCACAGAGCAGGAGTTTCCGGAGTCCACCCCACCTTTGCTGCTTGTTTGCCTCTTAATTTCCACCTAGCTTGCAAGGAGGGTACCTTTAATTACAAGTCAATGCCAGCTCCCGGAGCACAATCTCATCACAGTCTGCTATGACACTGATTAAATTGCTTCTGGCCCGTTGGGAAGCAGTTCCTGCCTGGATAAAGAACTGTCTGTTTTATGCCATTTTGGAGCAGGAAGGAAGTCTGCATGACCGGTGGGGTGCGGGCGTGGAAGATTAAAAAAAGAAGAAGAAGGAGGAGTAAAGAAAAAAAAATCAGCGTTTGTTGCCTTTAAAAAGTGTCATCATAGACAGCAGATAAGTGTAATCGGTAATTTCTACAGCAAAGCTCTTTTTTTTTTTTACCTTGATTCGTTTGAAGTGATTGGACATCATTAAGTATCTTTTAGCACTTTTTCAAGTTCAGCCCCTCCAGAGCTTTAGGTGCATGAAAAATGTGTTGTTCCTACAGAGCCTGCTGCGCTCCTCCCAACGCTCATCATTAGCTTTCATGGCACAGGAATACAAATACCTCCTCATCTAAAAGCTCACAGGAATCCTCCCTCACACAGAAATGAATTACAGCAGAAGGAAATAACACCTGTTTCCTCAAGGAACTCCACGAAGATCCATGCCTCCAGCTCTGCGCGTAAATCAACGGGTTTAAAAAAAAGAGACGAACAAAAATGAAGCGGGGCTCGTTTCACACCTGTCGCTTTATCTCACCGTCATCTCCGCTCACTTGTATCTTTACACGTGCCTTTGTTAAATTAATCCAAACGCGCTTTGTGATAAAGGCAGAGAGCCACACTACAGTTGCACATTACCACCACATTCCTGTCCTATTCAGCCTCTCTAACTTGTGTCCTCGGGGCAGTTTGGTCCAGCCAAAGCTACATTGACCATGTCTAATTCGACTCAATAGCTCAACCCCACCAATCTCTTTAATGCTGGCATTGTGATAGGGGGGGGGGTCGGGGGAACGGGGAAGGGGAGGGGTGGCTCCCGGGAGTGTCGAGGGAGCTGCACACAATATGTGGACAACACACTTTGGGGAAGGACACACAAAGATGAAGATGATGGCGAAGATGGTTGCAAGGTCAGACAGAAGCCTTTTTTTTTTCTCCGTTCTTTTTTTTTTTTTTATAAAGAGGGGGTTACGGTGGGGTCACGGCAAGCATCTCTTGTTATTGAGTATCTTCAATCATGCTTGAGAAAGCAGGCACAGGCAGAGAAAGGGTTTTCCATAGGAATGAGGGAGGGCTGACCTCAGACTGGGGAAAAATGTGCGTGCACGTCTCTGTGTTTATGGGAAACATTGAGTGACAGGCCTGATGAGGTGGTGAGGTTGGCGGGTGGGCCGTCTGGATTATGTCCGATATCAAATCAGAGGCTGCTGCGGAATCGAGGCGTTACGGTGCCTAAGGGAAGGTGCCATCTGATATACTTGTAGCTGCAGACTGTCAGCCGAGATGTGCTGTGAGAGGAGGCAGAATAAAGAACAGCGACAGAGAGGAGAAGAAACACCAGATATACGTGCACACCTTTTACTCATAAGCTTGTGACCATGAGCGTATGTGTGAAGTACTGTGAGGACTGTGGGCTACGCTCTGCGTATAGTGTCTGACTCCTGCCTTTAGTGCCACGTTTCTTTTATTTCTTCATAAAGGGAATATGTCAGCGTCTGTTTTCTTCCCTGGTTCATGAATCTGTTTTCTAATAAATCATTTGCAGCTGAAGGACGTAATTGAAGTGAAAATGTCAACTGCTGTTGTCTTTTATCCAAAAGCGACGCGTAGTGTCATCATAATTTCTGTCATAGGAGATAAAATCAGTTCGTTGGTTATATTCTTATTAACTAGGCCCCTATACAATATCCACTCGATAGGTACTCTGTACTGAGGCTTTCTCAAAAATACATCAGTTAGATTACAATATTTTGTCATTCAGCAGGAGATCTGCAGTAATGCTCCTCCTGCAGACATGACAGCATATTTATAGAAGGGACTGCAATATTTCACACCTGATGCACACGAGAGAGCAGGGAGGAGAGAGGAAAGAGGGGTTTATTAAAAAGAAGTTACGCAAAAAAGAAAAGGATTCATATTGTTTGCTTTTATAACAAAAAAAAAATGTATCATAGTTTTTAAAGACAAAAAATCGTTTTTTTTATTGCTTATGGAAACGAGACTGACTGTTCAGTGCCTGAAAACAGGCAGTTTTCATAATATTCCCGAGTTTATTAAGCTAACTTTTAAGAGATGTTGAAAAAGCAGTGTCTCTTTCCCTCTCTGCATGTTTACCCGTGTAGTGCTGCAGACTTCACCTCACGCTGATGACGCTGAAACTGTTTTGGGACTGCGACCACATCTGCTCTGAGGGAAAAAAGGAAACCAGCTCGCCTCTGATTTGTGAGAAGATTTGGGCAGTAGATACATTTAAGACATTTTAACACTGAATTTGGACACATGCATGAAATGATGCAGATATAGTGGACTTTAAACATTTTATAGGCCCCTGGAGCCCTTACACCAGCGTTCTGCTGCTGAAAACTATAAGCTGCGGTATAACGCAACACAAAAAAGCGAGTATGCGGACATTGTTTTGTGTGGAAGGGCTCGAGGTAGAGTTTTCTTGATATGATTTGTGAGCACATATTAGTCATGTCTAGCCTCAAATTAATAATCTGTGTGCACTAATTAGCAATTTGTTCCATTAAATTAATAACTAGTGCCCTTGATATGCAAAATCATGTCCTCATATTACATAATTTCATCTCAAATTAGGTTAATAGCATTAAGTTACTCCAGCAGTCAGAACTGTTTGAGTGTGGCTGATCAGTTAAAGAGTTTAGGCAGCAAAGAAATCTCGGCGTTTCATTGTAGAGGCGTCCACAAACGACCCAGAGAATTTCCCAGAATTTAACGTGGGTCAGATCAGTCAGAAATCTGAAGGGGTACTGGTGCAATCAGCTGAAAACATTAGTGCTTTTTCACAGTCTGTGTAATATTTCTTTTCTTCTATGGTGCAAAGGAGGATGTGTTGGTGAGACACTGAAACTGTAATTCGAATCGATTTGTTTCTTAGAACAAATCAGTGTAGAGCACTAGCTTCAACAAACAGATGCTTTTAACACTTTCGTAAACGCTAAAACGCAGGTAGCCTCAGGCAAACGACCCTAAATAGGTGATCAAACTCACGCTGGCCTCTTGTAAATGTGGAACTCAATTATATGGTGGATGTACTCCCAGTAAAAATCAGGTGAAGAGTATGATTTGGCCAGGGGTGATTGTACAAGAGTTTGATTGAAGGATAATGGGCTGAGGCCAGACAGACAGCTATTAATGGTCAGTAGACGGCCAATCAGGCTATCATTACACGATTTGATTGACACGCTGTGCCGAGGGGCGGCTCGGTCGAGGGTCTGTGTAACATAAGATACGCTGGGAAACGTCGAACCCCACACAGACTACGCAGACGGACAGGAATACAAATTCAAACCTCGCCTGCGTCTCACATCAAACACACACCTGTGAGTGCCAGCCATTTTATACCTTTCTACAACCCTGGTAGGTAATAATACACTGCGTCTGGCCCTCAGAAACTCTATTATGATTTCACTTGGCACTGTCAACCGCAGTCTCACACCTTCATTCACACACACAGAAACTATAATGTGATATTATCGACTGCATTTCTCTCTGTGTCTACCTGATACTGTTTCATTGTATGAACTGGGAACCCCCCCCCAGGCCCGTATTGATTTGAACTCACCCAACTAGTTCAGAGAGCTGAGGGAATAAGAGACTGTTCAATTTTGGCCAACAGTTTCACATTAGAGCGCTGCTATAGAGGCTGAGCTCAGGTGCATTATAGAAAAGCAGGGTGCAGCTGGCTTCACGAGTGAAGCAATCTCACAGCAGTTTCAGAAAACCATGTAAATGCCAAAGGTTAAGCATGAAACAACGGCTGCATGGGATCCCTGGGAGGCAGGAATGTAGAAAAAAGAAATGCTCTAGTTAAAAAGTGTGTTTAATTACCATAGATAATGTCCCACCATATCCAGTGGAAGCAGTCAATGGTCTGCAGGCCCTCGAGCATCAAACGGTGCGACTTACAAGTAAAGCTGCGACGATTTTGAACATAAACTGCGTGGATTTCACTGTCTGATTGCAAAAGTTCAGATATTACATCAGCCCTCTTAAAAAAAGAAGAAACAGATGTTTCTCCTTTAAATGGTCTGTGCAAGCAAATGCCTAAACATCCAGAAATGTTACAAAAAAGCAGCGAGGAAGCAAAAGTGATAGACTCTTCAACACGATGAGCTGAAACCACTAAATGTTGGCCAATTTTGCTTTAAAAACAATCTTTGTAAAATGTGTTGTGTTTCTGCAGTTTGGGCCTTTCTTCTTGTAGGAAAAGAATATTTTGGAAAGTGAAGAAGGGAAAATTACGCTAAGCATTCACAGTTTTACAAGTTGACACGTTTTAGGAGGTCAGAAGAGAATGGGTGAGGAGCCAACGGTCCGGCCTGTTAATCAACTAAAACTTTATATCTGCATACAATGCATTTAGTATTCAGTCAGAACATGTGGATGTAATTTATTGTACATCTTCACTGTTCCTGAGTGCTGCCCTTTCTCTTGTTTAGCAGAGTGATGTGTCAGAGGGTCAGAGGTACGGTGTCTAGATGATGGGCTATTAGGGAACAAAAAGGCGAGGGACATGAGTAACCACTCAAACAAAAGGTCTGTTCCACACATTTCTGTCTTGACGCAGCTACAAAGAGGGGGCTTCAGAGCCGCCGAGCAGAGGTTGTTAATTGGAGAGCCAAAGGTCACTGAGAAAAGGTGCGATTTGGCGGCTGGCTTTGGTATGTGTGTGTTTTTATTCTGGTTTCTGTGCTCATGCTGGTTTTGCTCAAGATGAGAACTGATTGGATCAGAGTAGTAAGAGCTGGAAAGGCGAAGTATATTTAAGTGTTCTAGCAAAGGAAGTGTGCGCCACGACTTTTTGAAATAGGGCTGAACTCTTTACCTTGAATGAAACCAAAGTAAATAAGCCTTTAGAAACACGAGCAGACTAGATCATTCCTGTGGACGATCGACTGATTTATTTTCCCGACGATTCTCAATGTGACTTTTGAAGTTGTTTACTTAGTTCTTCAGATTCATTAAGTTATTAAAAACATAATACCTTTTGGTATGTTGCAGTGGCCTCTTATTATTATTATAATAGAGAACACTTGACAGAGTAAACAGTGAAATAAAGTCCACGTGATGTCCTCCACTTCAGATTTTGGTTGCTTGAAATGTTTTTTTTCTAGGTGACAAAAACACGTAGCAGTCAAATCGAACCTTAACAGTATTACACAGACTGACGGGTGAAACGAGTAGCGATGCATCTTTTGCCTGGTGCCAATGTAACTGCAGTCAATGTATTTGAAATAACCGTGGGGTGCAACAGCGAATGAACGTTGCAGCTATAATTATGTCACAGGCCCCACAAATTCCCAGCTGATGCACGTCCAAATACACCAAAGCTCATTTCGGTTGAGGCGTTGCTTAATCTCATTCAAGGACGCAGGCGATCTTGGAGACCCGGCGTGTTTTCAGATCTTTTGGTGCGTATTGTCTGGGCTGTTTAACGACCTGTACGATGAGATACAGACACAGCAGGGTGATGGAGGCTGGGCCGATAACAGTGGATAACACGAGATAGTGGCGTAAGACTTCTCCTTGCTTTCAGACATCAAGGAGCTGCGATGCCACAAACCATCTGAGGAATCTTAACTAGCTCCCCCATCAACACAACAATGTGTTCATGTGAGGTGTAAAGACCTCAAAAAGATGGGAACCTATTCATTCCTCCCGCTGAGAAGCTCTCACTGCTGCTGCACTCCTGATGCAGAGATGACCTCTGGGGTGCAGGAGCCCTGCTCTGTGCGTTATTTGCACCGCACGCCATCCTGCGTGCCAGCCCTTCCTGCCCTATAGAGCAAAGCAGGCATTATGAAGCAGGGATTCAGACAGCTCACACTTATTAGCTGCTATCTCAAGGACGACAAGACGCGCTCTGTTCTAATTAACTGGAGCGGACACCAAACAAAACGCACACAGAAGGCAGAGGCAGACACTGTAATTGATGAGCAAATTTATTACATCCGACTTCAAAGAGAACCCAGATCAAAACATATCACACGATGAGTAAAGAAAGCGATACACAGTTTGATGGCTGCAACATGCCCAGCGCACAAATACAGAAGGTGCGGCTGCTAACGTGCGTTTGTATTATTACAGCTTGCATCATGGCATTAATAATTACCGCGGCCTCGTCTTTGTGTGCACGTGCCAGTTTTTAATACTCGAGTATTGAAAGGGAGTACAACGTGAGTAACTAAAATAAATAAATGCCTTACTGTGTGTAAATGAAGTTTTACATAGTGTAGCACGGCTTAATATTTCACATAATCATTGTTCTCTAAAGTGATGCTGAGTCATTGAAAGCCACAGAGGCTGGTTTGAAAACTTGAGGATATGTGGCTCTGACACAAACTCTCCCTGTTTGTGTGTTTGGTGAGAGGTGTGTTCAAGTTCTGGACGAGTCCTCTCTTCTGAAGCCTTCATCTGACGCATGTGCAGACATACATGGAAATACAGTGAATACGGCCCAACAACAAGCATGTGTTTAGTTCTAATGAGCTTCAGCTTTAGTATTTGGTACCACACACTCATTTCTGGTCCAGTTGTGGTCAGGAATAGCTTCTTGACAGCCACCTTTCAGTGAACAGTAGAGGTATCAACTGAAGAACTAGGACTAGGACCCCCCCATTTCTTAAGACCATGACTGTCAGATACTGTTGGTCTGCTGTGGATATTTTTTTTTAGGTGTGCCACTTCTACTTTTATCCTCCACTTGTCCAGTGTCCTCAAATAATTTGCTTCGTCCAGTAAAGGCCCGAGTCAAATTATACAAAAGGCACAAAACCTCAGATTTTTTTCCCTCCTTTTTAAAAAAAAAAGAAACAGCGGTGTCAAGCTTATTCGCTCGCAGGCACATACGGCACAATTTGATCTTGACTGGGTCAACAATCTTTTGCGGCAGAAGCTTTGGCGAATCGGGCCTTCAGGCTATACATTTGAGCCAGCCATAATTCATTTAAGCGACTAATCGAATCACATCTATGACAATATTTCAGTCTTAATTAAAGATGATAAACAGCTTCGACAGACAAAACGTTCTTGTCTGTCTTCCCAGTTGATTATAGTGTCTGCCTTTGCTAACGTTGCAATTAACTGCTGTGTTTGCGAGTGCGATGCAGGAAATACCCCCTGCCAATTAAAGAGAGGAGGGTTTGCTGAGTGTTATTAGCAGAACTGATCCACAGCCATGATCCCATCAACAGCAGCCATGCTCAGGGACACACAAGGGCCAATGAAAAGAGCCGTGAGCCTGCTGCAGAGCCTGGTGTTTGACTGGATTCAATCCTGCAGACTGCCCTGATCACTCACCCTGGACTGTGGGCAGGAACACATTAAGG
>VOQK01014732.1:24582-45722 GCA_015052645.1 Benitochromis conjunctus
CTTTATTTTAAAGTATATCACCGTGTATGTGTGTTCGTGCATGTGTGTGTGTGCAAACTCTGTTGTGCCCAAGGCCAGAGAGATCCTCAACCAGGGGTTTGTTCCGTGTAGCGTACAGGTTACTGTCTTCTCTCAGAGTGTGCATGTGTGTATTTCCTTCTTATTATCTCCCCCTCTCTGTCAATTGGTGGACTCTGCACACACAGCAGGATATTTGGGATTTGCCAAATAGCCCCAAACACCCTGATAAACTACACACACACACACACACACACACACACAGACAACGTAAAAACAACTCCAACACATAGCACTGGATCCTTCTAGTGCCCTAAGTGTGACCAAACTATAACCAGTCAACACAGAACGTCCACTGTGTGTGACATTGTGGCTGATTATGTGATGAGGTGTGCGTTTCATCCAGGGAAAACAAACTGTATGGTGACCTTTGCGTTGCATTTAATATATAGTGGCATGGAATTCTTGAAATGAATGGCACAAAATTTGCCATTGTTTCACTGCAAAAATTTTAAAAAGAAGTGTGTATTTCCTTGTATATATGGTGCTGTGTGATTCACGCTGTTAAGGACTTTAAAAGTGACACATGGTATTAATCACAGTAATCCAATTCTCTTTATCAGTACCCACTGCTGTGCTTTAATGAGCGATTCACATAGAGAGCCTTTCACATCGACGGGGTGTTGCTGGAAGATAACCGACTCACTAACTGACTCTTAACCGCGCACGCCTTCTTGTCAACCTCAAATCTTATTAGTACAGAATACAGGTGTTTTTCTTAACAGCACTTCTATTTTATTTGTGTTTTGAAAATGAACAAAATTTGTTAGGATATGAATATATAATGAAGCATCACCTACATGCTGGTAGATACTGACAAAGATTGTTATTCTTCAAAAATGGAGTTTTGGGCATAGCAGCCCACTTTATTCATTAATTTGTGCCTTTGCATTTCTGCTCATGAAACATACATTGAAACAACCTTCCAAATGCAATAGAAAAAAGGAAAAAATTGTAAAGTTAATGAACCTCTAAGTAAGCAATGATTGGTAAGGTATGTCTCAGGTATTGTTAATGTTTGGCTAAAATTACACGATCTCAGCTGGTGGAGTGTATGTAAGTATATGTAAATGGAATTCAGGTGTGAGTCAAACCTCAGTATGAAAGTTGTAACTGGACTTTTATCAGTTTGCTGAACTGCTCTCCCCAACTTTTAGCCTTAAGGCCTTTACACACTGGACATGTAAAATCTGTGTACATATTTTGTGGGTTAAAAATAGTTTTCTCACTCACCTTATTCTTAATGCAGCTCTTCACACTAGCTGCGTAATTTCACTGGACAAATTTCCTGCATTTATTTTTTTCGAAACAAGCAAAATTTTTCAGATTTTAAAGGAGCGAATAAACAGATCTGACCAATCAGACCAACTGCATTTGGCAAAAAGTGTGCTTGTGATTCAAACTGTGCACTGCTACTGAATACACAATACAATAAATCTCAGAATTATTTTTTCAGCCTCCTCTGGTGTGCTCCCAATCCTGATAATTTGAGTGCAAATTGCCACGCTGACGTCCTTAGTTATAGATGAAAGCGGCCGTGATACAGCTTCAACTCCTGGATCAAACCATTCAATTCTTCATGCTTCTGCGATCTTGTGAAGGTCGGATGGACCCAGATTCTCAGTTTCTTACTTTTCTTGTTTAGAAAAATGAGGACCAGCTCATCATCGCTTGATAATGACTTCATTTTTTTTCACAGTCTATTTTTTAAGGTGAAATTGTCTGCGAAAATGTAACATGTTCGGTATACATTACATGGCAAGTTCGAATGTGTAAAATTTAGCATATCATGTTGTTTTTTCACAGCGCGTTCAGTGTGTAATGACTTCAAATTTAATCATGAAGAAAACACCAATATCAACTCCAGTCTCAAGCATGAAACTTTCACATGCTACACAGTTATTCATCACATTAATTGCCCTCAGTGCTGGCGCACAGCTACTGAACATTAGCATGTGAATTATCAGGCATATAATGAATTTGTAGCTTAGTTGCAAAGGTTACCTTTGGTCTTGGATTCAGCAGAAATCCACACTAATTTTGTATTTTTTATTTTTCTGCCTATTTGACCATCAGCTGTAACTGTAACTTCTAAGTATTTCCAGTGATCTAGGCAAAAACTGCTTTGGCACTGGGGAAAAATTATGTTAAACTCTAATATTACCTGACACTGTCCAAATCAATCTAGAAGATAAAATAAAGTCAAAATTGCTGATCTCTTATTAGTAGTTGTCACACATTATGCATCTGAATTTCAAAGAGCTGAGTAGGTCCTCAGCTAACCTGCAACAGAACCCTCTGTGTTTTTATAAACGCCAGTAGCAGTGACAGGATGGAAGATGTTTTGGCCCTCTGTGGTCTTGCTGTGAGAGCTGCAATCACATTCAAGTGATTGTGATTGGCCTGGCTTGAAGGAAATTGATTTAGCTGCTTGAGCCTAGATATGGAATGCCTCTCTGATATCACTGGTATAGAGAGCAAGGGAATGAGAGAACAACGAAGTAGACAAGAGAAGGAGACATAATAAGGGGTTGGCTGACATGTTACTCTGAGGCCCATTGTAATCTTTGGAACTATCATTTCCACTGTCATTGCCATTGTCACTGTCATTTCACTGGATCCCCTCAGTAGTGTTCAGTAGCTCTGACAATAGGACAAAATTTAAAAATTGCTCATACACAGGGTGGCGTTTATTATTGTCCAGTTATTATTGTCCAGGTCCTGATCCACCATGATCAGCTAGATCAGTGGAGCCAATTTTTGAGTAGTATGTAGTACACAATTGCATGGAGCTCCTTAGAAAACTGTCCCAATTCTATAGGACTTTTATCAGGATTACTTTAATTTTTAAAAGTTGAACTGTGGGGACTTACTGACCTATGTCCTGTTTTGTTTCTTATAAAGAGCATATTTGATTTCCTGTGATGATTTTGTTGTTGATGTAGTCTTAACCTTAGTAGCCCTGATTTAATTTGAATCCCTGCTGGTTTATGTGAAAGGCAGTGCAAGAAGAGGGTTATCTATGTTCAAGGCTGAAGGAATGATAATATTGCAGAGTTGTTGTGGTGAGACTTGACTAGGGTCAAATTCCTTTTGGCCCAAGCAAGATTTTCTTCTTCTGTTTTTGTATTTTTTTTTCTCGGTGTCAGTGCCACGTTCCATTTTTTAAACATGGGATTGTTTTCCAAGGCTTCAGACCCCTGCAACCTTATCAGGCCACATCCATTGATCTCTTACCAAGAGGTCTAACTCTTACGAGACAGATACAGTGTGAGCAGCACTCTCACAGTCCAATCACAGCTGTAGTATGATCACACTGTTTAAATCAATATTGCCATGATCGGCATGCAATTGTTGTCACAGCATTTCATCTGCTTGGGGTCATTTGTGGCACACAGCCACTATTTTGTCCCAGCTGCTTCTCCATTCATTAAGCTACACTAACTGCCAGACAAACATTTTTAGATATGCTGATGAAGGAATTCAGTGCATTCGTAGGGGAAGCTTCACATCTCTTTTATCATTGTTTGTGTCATGTACATGGATTTGTGTGTACTGCTGCTAAAATCAGGCTGTCGCATTTGGATTAGTAATCGAGCCTGTTGAGAATAAACACTTAGGATACATGTCATACATTTTTATTGCTAATATACAGAAAACAATAGATTGTAAGTGAGCTGTTATGGCAATTTGGAAAAACTTAGCAGATATTGTCCAGCCTGTCCAGAGAGTTTAACAGATCTACCAACACAAAAAATGCCAATTTGGACTAAATTTTAATCTTTTCCAAACACCAGTAAGGTTCTTTTGGTATCCTCGACCTAACCAAACAGCAAGTGAAACAAAATATCTTAAAGTTAAAATCAAGCTTTGACAATATTTGTCCTAAATTTATTCAGTTATAGCGTCAGAGTTAAATAATAGCAGCCTACAAAGCCTACTGGCAGGTAGAGTGAGATAATAATGATGCTGGTCATTCTAGCTGCCGCCTAATTTCCCAAGTGGTAATGAGTTGTGAAAAAAACTAAATATAGTAAGAGCTGTTTAATGGGCCTACGGGAAATATTAGTCTTGTTGAAAGTTGTATGAGATGTTGCCATTCTTCACATATCACTCTTTTCAGCTGCTCTGCATTTATACTGGAACTGTTGTTCTGCTAAAGTTTTATAGGAAAAGTCAGGGAATATTTGGGGCTAGGTTATAATTTTGCAGTCTTTCTGCCTCTAATTGTCTGCAAAGAATGTCCAAAAGACCCCCTGCCTCCAACTGCCTCTATCTGTCATCTCCCATTTGTCAAGCTTTCATGGTTTGTTTATTCTTTAAATGCAATTGCACCTATTCAGATTTAACAGTGAAAGATTGTTTTCATTAGCGAGTGACAATAAATGGGATATTTAATCAGCTGACTGGCTTTTCAATTTCACATCTCAAGCATCACAGCCACACAAGATGCTTAGCAGCCACTTGTAAAGGAAGACAGAGAGAATGGTAAGGAAGGCCTAACAAATGGAAAAAGATGGATACACAAATTGTTAAAACTGCTTAACATTTGGAGTCATAGCAGTCTAGCCAAATCTGTTTATGTCCATGTCAATGCAACTTAAGCAGTCTGTGACTATTGTGAGGAATGGAGATAGTCAAATTTGATCTATCGCCTTGCTTTCAGGAGGTTGAGGTGGTATATTTGTTTGGCTCCACCCCTGTCAGAAGGCACCATCTCTTAATCGGCATTGCCCATTGACCATGTGACCACAAGGGATCCTTGCCACTTGGCAAGCTCGTACTGTAATTCCTGGAGTAAAATGTTGGAGTCTAATCCCTCTGTCGTGCAGTTTTCCTATGACAATCTTTTCAGTGTGTGAACATTTGCTCTCAGGTCTATGATATATTGAATTTCATTTTTATTCAGGCTTAGGCCCTTCTCCCAGCCTTTTTTTTCCAAGTTGGTCCAACACCCCCTGTGGCTTCCTGGCAAGCAGCAGTTCAAAGGGATAAAATCCTGCAGAGGCCTGGAGCATCTCCTGCCCTGGGAATCATGAGAACCATCATGGGCTCCTGATAAGGCCTTGCAGGTTCTCCCTCCCTAATAGCAGTGTTGGACAACTTTGCATTTGTTAGCACATCAAAACTACCACATGTCCTTAGGTATTGGGAGTGTATACCCCAATTTAGTAAACCAATCTGATATTACTTTGTCTGTGATGATAACATTCAGTAGGAAGTTGCAAAATGAATTTAAAAAATATTATATGGTAATTTTAAAATAACATTTAAAACTGAGATTTCCCTAAACCATCCCTTCATTTCCTTCTCCTCAACCACCCCTTGGTGAATCATTGCTGTAGCATCAGAATCAGCACAAATTCCCACTTCTGGTTCTGTTTCAGGATTCAAAATTGGATAAATTGCTGCAAGCTGTTTTTCGCCTTCAAGTAGCAAAGTAATCCCATGTCATACAGAAAAAAGTTCAACACCATGCTTTACATTTAGTATAGCAGTCATCTGCAGCAATCCTCGGCTGCCTTTGGTCTTCATCAAACTTACTGTGACCAAAGAACATCAGTTTTACAGTATGTTTAGTATTGATTGGCCACACAGTCACCTCCTTTGGAACTAGTAATGGCTATAGAAATTACAGTTGAAGTGAAAATTCTTTTTATTAAAGTAAATTTGAGTTATTTTGTAATGTTTTTCAGGGTCACAGGCATTCACACTCTTGGTATGAAACATATTTTGTCCATAGCTAGGTGTCACATATTAGTGATCTAATCACATTTATATTTTATGGTTGGGGAAAAAGAGCAATGAATCCCCGTAACAGCCTTTTTACATTATTCATCTCTAAGTCTTTAACTGTTAAGAGGATAAGCAGCCTTAAGCTAGACAAAAACATAATATTCATCCATATGTAACATCTTTATTTAAACTTAATGCACACGAGCACTCAGAATGGCAATCACCACTGCGACAGCGTCATCGTCATATTATGAAACTGGAAAGAAAAGTATAAGCAGGTCAAGCATTGTATAGCAATGTGTAATAGCAACGATTTTTAAGAATGAATTGTAAGAATCTAGTTCAGAACAGTTTCTTGTACGTGAAGATTAAAGATCAGATTTGGTTAGAAAAGTGAGCTGAGCTCCTTTCTTGTGACTAATGAGCCCTGCAATGTATGTCTATAAAAGAAAATAGAAAGAGTCGAGGTGGGACAGAAGTTCTTTCCAAATAACTACTAAACCATTAATGCACAAAACACAACTTTTCTACATCTTGGACAAACTTTTAGTTGTTGATGCTGTTTGTGTGTTCTCTGGGTGTTTTGCTTCTTCTTTGATGCATGAGGCAGGTTGTTTGATAAAGACATGACAGCTTCACACAGTTGTGTGCGTGTGTGTGTGCGCGTGTGTCTATTGACAGCTCCAGATTGCTGTGAAACGCACAGAGAGAACAGTCTATTCCCTTTTCAGTCTGAAGCACAGGCAACATCCATCACCACTGACAGAGAGAGGGGGAGGAAGGAGTCGAATGCAGGAGGGAGGAGTGACAGGTGAAGAAATGATCTTAATTCTGAAGGGATTTTTTTTTTGTGTTTAAAGCTTGAATACACACACGTTACATTAGAAAGAGGAATGCTGAGGCGAGTGTAGATGCAGTAATGGTGCTTTCCTTCTTTTCTGCTTTTTTGGGATGCTTCGTTTGTTTTGCCCATCAGCAACTCCGCCACCACCACCAAACCCAGCCAACACCAACCACTGCCACCACAGAACACAGACTGCTCTGACCTGTACATTTTACAGGTAAAGTGGCCAAGCTGGGACTGACAGAATAGAAATACTTAATGAAACCTTCTCACCCTCTCTCTGCTCCTATTTCAAAACAAAACATTAGCCAGCCTTATTTTTCATGCCCTCTACTTCTGTTTGCTTTTTAAAAAAAATCACATCCATCCTCTCCTTCCCTCTCAAGTCTTCCTCTTCCTCTCCTACTCTCCATTTCCATCTCGGTTTTTATCTGATTAGAGTAAGAGTTATAACTCCTTCTACCTAATCTATATAGTTGTCTGTCCTATTTACAGGGGCATCCATTGGATTATACTGGCTTTTCTGCTTACATTAGTTTGTCTTATGGGATTGATGACTCACACACATAAGCAATACACAATGCACATGCATATAGACAACGAAAAACCACACAGCATGCATACTAATGCATGCACAAGTGTTGATCCAAATTTACAGATGAGTGCATATAAGTTCAGAGAAACATATTTACATACAGTTAAATAAGTTGCATCTTACAGATGGACTCTGAACATTAGATAGGAAACTGCACTGTTATGCACAGTTTTTTGGGGGGGTTTTTTTACAGAATAAATCCATTTTAAGTGAAGCTTGTTCAAATTATTATCACAGTGTTTTTTTTTTATATACTCACTGGATTAAATCTCTTTAACTTGAAATAAAAATGGCAATATTTAGCAACCTTAACAAGTTGAAAAAGAGTACTTTGAGGACCTTATGAAAATGACAGAGAGAGGATGGTAGCTGGAGCACAGTTTGTGGATCAGTGATCACACAGCATTAGTAAGGATGAAATGGATGAAGAGTGGAAATACCTGTTGGCATACCTGTAGAGTTATGGAGATGTCTAAGAGCAAGGGCAATGGACATTCTGACCAGACTGTGTAGCCCAATTTTGGAGATTGAGAGGATGCCTAAGGGATGGAGAAGGAGTGTACTGGTACCAATTTTAAAGAACAAGGGAGATGTGCAGAGCTGTAGTAACTACAGGGGGATAAAGCTGATGAGCCCCACCATTAAACTTCGGGAAAGAGTTATTGAAGCTAGGTTAAAAGAAGAGGTGGTGATCAGTGACAGCAGCATGGTTAATGCTTTGAAAGTGTTAATGGAAAAGTGTGAAGAAAGTCAGAGAAAGTTGCACTATGTCTTTGTGTAGCTAGAGAAAGCATAGGGTACTAATACAGGAAGTGGCACTGCGAGAAGAAGTCACAAGATGCAAAGAAGTATGTGAAGGACAGATCAGGACAGCAGTACAGTGGTGGGGTTTGTGGTAAGGGTGAGAGATGGGTTCAAGGTAGGGGTGGGATTAGATCAGTCATCTGCTTTGAGCCCTTTCTTGTTTGACTTGCTAGACTGGCAGCTGACTGGCAGGAGTCTATGATGTTTGCAGATCAAATTGTGCTCTATAATGAGAGCAAGTACCAGGCAGAAGAAAGCCCGGAGAGGTAGAGGTATGCGCCGGAGAGGCGTGGAATTAAAGTCAGTACAAGCAAAACAGAATACATATCTGTAAATGAGAGGGAAACAAGTGTAGAGGTGAACATGCAAGGATTAGATTTGAAAAGTTGTGAAGAACCTGGGATCAAACATCCAAAATAACAGACAATACATTCAAGCTCAATAAGAGGGTGCAGGCAAGGGGGAGCCAGTGGGAGTGTCAGGAGTGATTTGTGACAGAAAGACAGCAGAAAGATTGAAAAGAAAGGTTTGCAAGATCGTAAGACCTGCTGTGATGTTTAGTTATGGGGTAATGCCACTGGCCTAAAGACCGGATGCTGAGCTGGAGTTGAAGATGATTTTCACTGAGAGTGACCAGAATGGACAAGATTACAAATACATGAGAGGCACAGCTGAGGTTGAGTGCTTTGCATACCCTGCATATCATATCTAGCCTAAATATATTTTCACCTTTTTTAATTTGAAATCAAGAAAAATTTTTTTTTGCAAATATTAAAAAAATAAATGAACACTCAATCGTGCAAATTCAAAAATGTGGGTTGATATGAGACGCATAAGCTGCCCTCACTTGGTTTAGGCTGTAGCTGCTGCCACATGTTGGGAACCTCTAGGAGTCAAGTCATAGGTTTGAGCTGGGTGCTTATGGGGACCAATAGAAGATGAGGCTGTCTCAAGAATATGATAAGAGTTTCTACTAGAGGTACTGCCCCTCTCATGCAAAACCAATACATGTTTTTAATTTACGTAATTATTTGGAGCCATTGTAATATCGTCTTTGTAGTGTCCCACACTGGGGAAAAAAACAAAACAAAACAAATGGGTGAAGCACATTCAATAAACTCCCTGACATCCTCTGTTACAAATACTTCTAACAAAATGAAATGCCTTTTTATTCTAGCAGCACTTGACTCAGGGGAGCTCTGCAATCCAGCACACTGCAGCTATATGTAATTTAATGGTTGTAGTGGTCTTAGTGAATTTTCCTTCTTAGCCTGTCCCAGAATATCCTGAGTAGATACTTCCTTTCAAGTGGCGTTTGCTCTGTGGCTGTTGAGTTCACCAGTGCCAGCTTGCTTATCCGCTTATCCACCAAGCCAGTCTAGCTGGTACAAAAGCAGTCTGGGAAGAGGTGTGTGATCCCACTGTAATTGTGCTCTTGACTTGAAGAGATTGCTCAAGCAATAATTGCAGAACCCTTTGCTCTGGGTAAATCAATCTAAATGGAACAGGCTTGGATGACACCACTTTACTTGACCTACTCTGTTCCTTCCTACCTCTGATTTTCTCAGTCACTTCCCTGATGCTCAAGTGACTGTTAAAATGGTTAAACTTTACAGGAAAAGATGCAAGTATAGTCTCCACACACATGGAGACCCACTCTAAACTGCATACATTATATTCTCGAATGAGATTATTTCACAGTATTGATGAAGTGCAAGTAAAATGCCAACAAATAAATTAACTATTTTAAATGTATTAATCGTAAGTGTCATCATCATTGTTATTATTATTATTATTATTAGTGGTATTTTAAAAAGTAATATGGACCGGGTAAAGAAAGAGAGCCACCTCTTAAGGCTACAGTGACACTTGAGCCTAGAGTAGGTTAGAGAATTATTGTCACCATATACAATGTTCTTGCAATCTCATTGCCGTTGAAATGGACTAGGACCAAGACTGGGATCACTCGCAATCAGTTGCTCTCTTCGGAGTGATTTTGGTAAGTCAGCATGGTCATAAAGTCTGTTATCAGTGTGTCCGCTATCACTATGCGATTTAATGGGGCCAAGCTGGCAATCACATAAAACAGTTTAAAAAATTGAAAGTTTCAAATTTGTCGCAGTCTTTTTACACATAAATTCACATTAAATAAAATTTCACATTAACTCCTTAGATTCAGTGTTCAGCCGGAACCAGAGGTGGCAAAAGTACAGACATTCTTTACTTAAGTAGAAGTACAGATACTAGTGTTGAAAAATACTCCAGTAAAAGTTGAAGTGCAGATGGGTGAGGAAATGTCTTCTACTCTTCACTTATGATCAAATATTCTATTTTCCTGTGAACCATCGTGCCTTCTTCTTAAATATGTATACCTATACATATAATGGTTTTTTACTTTGCACATCTCCTACCATATCCCAGGTGTGACTTTGTAGTCATAGAGCCCCCCATTGCACTCTGTAATTGTGCATGCTAATGATTTTTGCTAATATGATTTCACAGCATGTTCCGGCTAATGTGGTTGTTTTGCCTCAGTTTTTTGAAAATGAAATGAAACATGAAAGAAATGTAAAATTCAGATCAAAAGTATCAAAAGTAAATGCAATTGCAGCATTTTAGAGAAATGGCTCGTCCACTTAATATGCTGCTAATATACTGCTGCAGCTGAATATCATAAAGCAAAAAAAAAAGTACTCTTAATATTATATGCAAATTACATTCCATTAATATGCCAGTGACAAGCTTAATAAACACCACAACAGTGCATGGAGATGGAAGTGGCACTACAAGAACTGCAATTCAGAGCTTCTTGTAAGGGTTAGAACTTTATGTCCCCCTCTGTTACAATGAAGGCCCCATGCAACATAAAAACACGAGTCTCCTCCTCCCAACTCATAAGAACCAGCATGACCAGAATTTAGCAACAAGCTTATTTCAGTCTTTTAGCTTCCAGATGAGGCAATTTGCAAAATTAGTTTGTTTCACCTAAACTATATTCAAATCAAAGGGGTACATAGGCATGTGAATAATGTATACCTTATTTACTTATATAACAAAACAAAAACAAAACAAATAAACAAAAAACAGTTAAGGCAAAATGCCATCCACCCTTTCCAAACCTATTACTAAACAAACTGAGCATCCTGCACACAAAAACATTGCCTGACTGAGTTTGGAAAGAAGAAAGCTGTTGAAAAGCTGGCCTTTAAACTTCACGGCTGGTGGCTGGAACCAGTCAGCTCGTTGTAAACAACCTACACACACACACACACAGTCACAATCACTCACTCAACCAATCAGCCCAGCTCACCTGCGTTACATCAAGCAGAAATCACAGCAGGCTCAGTAGAGGGAGAGAGAGATGTATAAGCACATGCACAAATGGTAGAGGAGGATAAAATATAGATAAAATGTTCACGCAACCGCAGGGTCGTAATAATAAGTTGAAGTAATACATGTCGTGGACGGGTTGCAAGTCAGGTTTTAATGCAGAGAAGAAAAGCTCCGTTCACCAACAAAGCTTGTCTGCCACATGCTGCTCAAAAGGTGACGCCACTTTCTGCCCTGAGGTCCTCTAATGGGTTAACTGGGCCATGTGTTTACGCCCACAGCTTTGCAAGCTACTCAGACCACAATAAGCTCTGACCGCTCTTTCTAGCACTCTCTCACCTCCTTTGGTTGTGTCTACATTATGCTTCTGTGTATCTATTTGCCCCTGCCCCATATCTCCATGTCTCCCTCTGTCTGTCTCTGTGATGCCCCAGGTTCATGTCACACCATAACAGGATTCATCTAAGTCAAGGGTTAGATAAAAAGCAGGAGGCGGGACCGAAAAAAACTAGGAGCGAATCCTCCTTTTCATCTTAGCCCCTTGCTGTCTCACTGTCCCTATAAATGCTTGTACAGCCTGATGGAGCATTGCGCCTGCGCCGCAGGTCTCTGCCCTAGCCAACCATTGCTCTAATCCTGTTTACACTTTCACATGCTCTATGATAGACTACTTTGGGGTGCATTTATGCTCTGAAATAGTCTGTGTGAGCTATTTCATGCACATTGTGAAATGTTGACTGCCTGTTTCTCTGTGCCTACAGTGCCAGGATATGTGGTGAGATAGTGAGCGTGTTGGTCAGTAGATCCAGGAAAATATATCGTAATGATATATGGGCAGCAGACCCACCCTAGAGGTCATTGTGGGAGCATGGTGCATTACAATGATTGAAGCCGATAATGCACCAACAGACTCCATGTGCCCCTTTTAACCCAATCACAACTCTGCTGATGGCAAGCCCCGACATCTGTGCCTCTTTGATTGGATGGAGGAATGATGTATGTGCACTTGAACCTCTTCCACTGAGTTATTGTGGCTTGCTGTAGTCTTTAAGACAAGACTCTGTGGTCATTTTTCATCTGCATACAGCAGTTTGTTGTACTGTCCTGCTTTGTCCTCAATTCACTTAATCTTTGATACAAAGATAAAATGCCTTCTGCTATCACGAATATTTGTGTGATGCATTGTCATTTTCTTTGTCATCCCCTGAATATGTGTTACAATCTTTTAGCAAAATGTAATACTGGAAAAATGTAATCTGGTCGGCAGTACCTGGATAGAATTGTTTTGCATGAAACTACACGTTGTAAGTATGACATTTGTTATAAAATGTTAGGTATAATAAGATTAAACTCAAATGCTTCTAACGCAGTGTTGGAGGAATCATATACTTTTAACATTTTCATTTATTAAAAATCCTTAAATGTTCTCTAAAACTGACAAAATCATGATTTAAAGCTTAAAATCTCATAAGATTGAGCTGAATATAGATATTCTTAATATAAATGAAAATGGGAATGTAGCATGTAGCATATGATGTGACATTGTAACATATACACAATATATATACATATATATTCTGAAGGTGTTGCAGTTTTACTCATTATATGTCATTATACATACCCTCTTTTCTTCTCTTTGCTTTATCACAGTTTTTTGTGTGAATGTCTACGTAATACATACTGGAAGGAAGAGTAGAAACATCTCTTGCTGCATAATTCTCAGTGCCAGGGGAGCGGTGCCTGGTTGGTTCATTCAATGATCTCTCACAGTATTTGAAGAAGCTAAAATAGAACAGCACAAAGCCTATCAGGGTTAAAATTAATATATAAATAAATGAATCTGTATTCCCAGCACAGACTCTGCACAGTCAAACCTGGGAATAGTCTGTCTGCCTGACTGACTTCACTAATGTTTTTTTGCAACCCCTCGAAAAAAAAAAAAAAAAAACTTCTAAATTGAGAAGGACTTTTATCTTTGAAGTAGTTGTAGATGGGGATTTGGTTTTCCAAATCCTTGGGGAATGACTCTGAATGTCTCTGCATGAATCCCAAAAATGAATGAAAAGACTGAGTCATGTAACTTTACGTTTAGACCCTCACTCAGGCAGACAATTAATACATATTTTCTGTTTTGGTGTTTTACTATCACTCTATTTTGCATGTTTTATTTCTTTTATTTCTGCTACAGCTTCTTCTACATTAAGAGACATTCGCTTCCCACAACGAAGGCACCAAGTTACGCTGAGTACATGCAGGTGTTGTTGCTTCAATGAGTGAAGCATTGGAGACTGTTGAGGAGTTAATTATTAATTGAATTATCATTTTGCCACCTCATGCTGTTGCTCTTTCTACATTCTTCGTGTAAATACAATATGTAGAGCTCATTATAAACAAAGAAAAAAACACAACAATCCAGAGACCCATATGGCTTCAGCCTTTTTATCATTTCTTTAATCCACTTGTGGTAACAGATCACCCCAAATTCCACATGTTGGTTCTTTAAAGAAGAATGATGCTGGCAAAGCTGTTCGTGTTCTTGTCTGCACTATAGTCAATGCCTAACAACCTCTAAAAACATATGTTGTTTACTTCTTGCCTTTAGGTAACACACAGTCTGTGGAAAGAATTAAATAGTTTACTTTCAAAACTCTTCTACTTTCATCTTAGTATTGTAGAAAAATATTGCGGTTTTCTGTGAGGACTAATAGTGTTGCTTCACAGTGGGAATAACTGGATTTTGTAGAGAGCATTTGATTTAGTCGATCTCGTTACTCTATACTGTAGTGTGAAAGCACAGTAGCCTCTAAAAGGCAAAAGGTAAAACAATTCACATGTGTGTATCTATTTTTTTTCTCATCAGGTATATGCATTCTTAATACTGAATCCCAAAATTGAAATACCTTTATTGCAGTCCACATATCATAAAGAAAAGATGAGTCAGTGGAAAAGTCTTAACTTTAAACTGTCTTCAAGGTGGAGGTCACTCCATGCATGGTTACCTTTGTATAAATGCCAGTGTGTACAATATACTCCAGTGTCTTTTCTCCTTTCCTTCATTGGCTCACGTTCTTTTGCTCCAGATCTCCTTTGCCGTTTCTTTTTTTTTTTTTTTCTTTACCTCACCTTTCCGTTTGTGTCGCTCCTCTCAACCACTTTACTGGAACTGGAGTCAAAGGGCCGTACACCCTAATCTAATCATGCCTGAGAGAATCGTGTCTGTGTCACTTATGTGTATGTGTCGTACAGCTGAATAAAACAGAAGAGACATCTAACAAAGACATGAGTCCTTTGCCTTGAAAAAAAATTCAGTTCACCTTCATGCCATACTAGACTCAGAGTTTGTGTGTTTTCAATGGATTGGGAATTCCTCAGTATCTAACCTGAAAGTGGTGAAAGAGTTGACTGAGGAGAAAGGTCTGGGGATCTCTGCTTAGACTGCTGCCCTCTTGACCTAGACCAAGGGGGGAAAAGTCTGATGCCTGGGTGGTTGGCTGCATCAGTGGATGAATGGATGAACAGGCAAATGTTGGATGGATAATATGGTTTACAGTCTTCTACTTTGATACTTGGTTTCCTGTTATGAAGTAAATATACAAAACGAAATCTTTGTGTGGTTAAAAATTGTCATGTAACGGCTGTGTGGCAGGCCGGAGATTGGACCCAAAAGCAGACTTCATAGAGGCGAAAAATGTAAACTCAAAAGCAGCTTTATTACTGGCAGGGAAAACGATACAAAACTACACTGGAAAAATATAAACTAAACATATGGCGAGGCACACAGTGAAGCACACAGCATGAGGATACAATGCAACACAGAGCAAGGAAAACACAAGGCTTAAATACACAGTGGAGTAATCAGGGAATTGGAGACAGGAGGGAAACACAGCTGGGAGAAATTAGACCTAACGAGACAAGGGGAAGACTCACTGCACGTAGGACTGGGACTATCAAAATAAAACAGGAAACAAGAGACAATTCACAAAGACGCGTGCACAAGAACAAAACCAAAGAACTAAACTCTTAACCAGAATTAAACTGAAACATATAATAATAATCAAAACCGCACCACAGAGACTCAGAACATAAATCATATAGAATAATGCCAAAACACAAGAAACTGAAAATGCTGCATCAAAATGACCCAGAACCTTGACAAAAATAGCAATACTTCATGAATACATTATGATTTTTTTTTTCATCTTTTGACTGAAATAGTAGTTCTAACTTTTTTTGGTAGTTTTTTGTGAGGTGGGACGAATTTGTATTTTATTAGGGACATATAACAGTCAGAAACAAATGCGATTCAGAAGTCACGTATCCCACAGTCCAGCAAAGTTGACCGATCTGCCAATAATAACAACTCCGGCATTAGATAACTGACTGCAATGAGTGCAGGTTTCACAATTTTGATAAATGACTTTCTTTTTTTAAATGTAAGAATAGAAACATTTTACTGAGAGATGACTTCTGAAATTGCTTCATATTGAGCAGCAAACAATAGTTTACTTACCAGCGACCACATAAAAAACAAACAAACTGTGAAACACGTTGAAATGTGGAACACAGAAACAGGAACTTAACAAGGAATATCTAAAATAGCTGTTTTAATATCAATTTTCACTCAAATATTTAGATAGCATCACCTAACGTCACCTATTCCTAGCATATTTATTAAAAGAACTATTAAGAAATAAAATGACTTTTCTGTTTTTGAATTTGCTCAGTGAAGCCTTTTAAAAACACGAACTAGAGCTTCCTAGTCTTACCTTACGGAGGTGTTTGTGTCAATGCAAAAGCCTTGGACTTCATCTGACTTTAACCAGCTAGTTATTTTGCAAAAATTCTGTGTAATGTCATATCATGCTCAAGAGCAAACAGTTTATGAAATATTCTGGTTCAGTCACTGCTAGTGAATTTGACCCCTGTACTACTGAAAGGAATAGATACGTTTTGTATATTGTATTCAGCAAAAATAAATTTATGAGCGGTCCAGAACTTTTGCACAAGTCATATACTGATACCTTGGGCCTACTTTTCTTCACAAAAGGTAGAAAAGCTTTACCGGATGCTGCAGAATATCCTTTGTTAACTCCCCAATTCCTGACACTGTAAGATCACTTATTGCGTCTGTGTTAACACTTTTGGTATCTTTGGTGTCTCACATGTCAAAACCATTCACCCTTTGAAAACGTTACAAATAAAGTGCAAGTTAATGGTACTTGTCCATAAATGGAGCAGAAAAGTTGGACTTCTGAGGACAATTTTAAAAGCGATTTGCAGCTGAAGTTTAAAGACTTTGATAAAAGTGACTTGGAAATGACTAAGAGCAAGCCTTAGAAAGAAGGATTTAGCATAACGGTACAAAAGTCTTTTTTCAGGGAGCCTTCATTGTGCTCTTATAATTCCTTTCTGCTTATTTACTACCATCCTTGCATGAGGCAATCCCCTATCCTTTAACAAGGGGCAAAAGGCTGTGGCCTGTATATCTTTTAATATCCACAATATAGTCAGCACACATAAGTAAAGTGCAGAGTGCAGGTTTATATACGCAAAGAATAGTGGATGAAAAGAGGGTAAGGGGGAACGAACAGTAAAAGGAAAAGATATGAGATTAGAAGTGTGAAATGAGGAGAAGAGTGTGAGGGTCGGGATGAGAGCTAGAATGGTTGCCAGGGTTACGGTCAGGGTTGTGACCTCTGATGTCAATCCATCCATTTGGAGCATATTGCAGAATAAGAGGATTGGATTTTTATGGAAATGGATTTCATTTGCTGGAACACTCTGTCGCACCTATCTCCACTCCCCTCTATGTGCTGTAATGGTCACACTTTTTTTCATGTTTCTAGCTGTTTTTGATCAGGGTTTTTTATTTTATTTTCATATTTAATGTGTTCATTCAGCCACATTAGGATGTCAATTTATAAATGAGGTTCTGTGTTTACTTTTGCTGTCTGACTGAAGGTTTCACTCAGAAGTGACAGAGGGGCTGTAATGGTGACAGCTTTACCTGGCTGTGTCACTTTTTTCTCTTTCCATCTGCTTCAAGCAATCACTGTCAGATTGTGATTGTACTTTGATACTGTTTGAAGTACTCCACTATAGAGAGCACATGTTAACAGTTTGAACCCATTTGTTCTTTGTATAACAAAATGTGATATTTAGCCGGATGACCATTATTTAACGCTTCAAATTTGAAATATGGTTATTGTATCTTTACGAACAAGCTACTTACCAGAGCCTTTTAAGGTGGCCATAATTAAACTATTACTTAAAAAGCTCTTACTTGATCCAGCTGTCTTAACTAATTGTAGACTGATTTCTAACCTAGTTGTTAAACAGGTAACTGATCATTTGCGGAATGATTTATTCGAAGAGTTTCGTTTAGGATTGTATCACATTACATAAAGAGCTATAGTGAAGGTTATGGATGATCTTCTTATGGCCTCTGACAGTGAACTCATCTCTGGGCTCGTACTGTTAGATATAAGTGCAGCGTTCAAAACCTTTGATCATAATATTTTATTACTGAGATTAGAGCATTTCGCTGGTATTAAAGGAATCCTGTGGCACTGATTTGAGTCACATCTACCTGATAGATTCCAATTTGTGCAAGTAAACAGGGAGTAGTTTGCCCTTAGGCAATATTACTAGAAAACACTGCAAACATTTTCATTGCTAATCAGATGACACCCAGTTTTATTTAACCATGAATCCAGATGACACATTTAACTAGTTAAACTACAGATATCCTTAAAGAGATGAAGGGTTAGGGTGGATGAAGTTTAATTTCCTACCTTGAATTCAGAAACAGCTAAGGTTATTGTCCTTGATCCTAAAGAGAGAGACAATACGAACTGGGACCAGAAAGAGAAACCATATTACTCCCGTATTAGCTTCTTTTCATTGACTCCCTGATAAATTCAGAACTGCATTTAAAATCCTTCTCACATACTAAATCTTCAATAATGAGGGCCCATTTTATCTTAAAGATATTTTAGTGTCTTCTTATGCTATTAGAGTACAGGTACGTATTCACTCAGACTGCTGGTTCCTAGAGGTTTCAAAAGTAAAATGGGAGACAGAGCCTTCAGCTTTCTGCCCCCTCTACAATTGCTATCCTCTACTAACCAACTCCCAGTTTGCATTTGGGAGACAGACACCCTCTTGACTTTTAAGATTAGGCTTAAAGCTTTCCTTTCTGTGAAGTTAGGTCTGGGTCAAGTGACCCTGACCTATGCTTCAATATGCTCAAACTGCTGAGGGGTTACCATGTTGCACTCTGTTTCTTCTTCACTCCACTCTTTCCACCCCGTATATGTTTATACACCACTCTTGCATTTAATCATTATCAACTTTTAACCTATGGCTCTTTTACCGACAGTGTGTCGTTTGTCCTGTTTCTCTCTCCTCCCCTCTTCTCTTTTCTGTCACCCCCAACCAGTCGCTGCAGATGGATGTCTCTCTGTGAACCTGGTTCTCCCAGTGATTTCTTGCTGTTAAAAGGGAGTTTTAAATTCTCACTTTTAACCAAGTGTGTGCTTATATGGGGTTGTTTGATTGTGGTGGTTTCTTTCTAATATTGTAGGGTTTTTACCTTACAGTATAAAGTGTGTTGAGGCAGCTGTTGTTGTGAAACTGGAGCTATATGAATAATAACACTTTTCATAATTTCAGAATAGTTGGCAGGTGTTTGTCAGTCTGCATTTCTCATACAATCAATGGGTGACCACACTGATCTACTAAACAACAAAGTGAAGTTGGAATCTTTTGGTGCAAACAGTATACCTGTTTGTGACCAGTTTCACCCAGTGACTGCCAGCAACCCCCAACTCTTCCATCTGGTAGGGAAGTACACATTTTTCCCTAGCAACCAGTTACCGGGGGTCACTGACCAGTCTCTAGGCCTGCCTCAATGACTGCTAGCAACAACTCACAACAAGTTGGGAAATGCTGATTTTTCCTTAGCAAATAATGGTTGGCAAGTGGTCACCAATAGACAGAAATTACTGCTAAGAACTTTTTTGTAATAAATGATCATTGCCACCCTTGGTTTCAGTTCATCATCGTTCTAGTGTCTCAGTTGTGTTGCGGACTATTTTTGATTTATTTTTTAACTTCGGTACTTTTACTTTATCCTGTTTAAATTTGGTATAAAAGTGGTGTGAGAATAGGGGATCAATTCTGTGAAGGCTCATGTGTATTCTCATGTTCAAAGCATGTTTGCTGGATCTACAAATATATAAACATATTTAAGTCAGTCAAGTCTGGGGTTATTCTAGTTAGCCAATTAAAAAATCAATGGCATGACATCAATGTGGGCTGAAATGTTGGTGCTAAGCGGATATGCATGTAAATGCATAGTGTTTACGGGTCAAACGCTTATTGAGACTGAGGTATTTTATGTGCTAATTGTTTGTTTGTTTTTTGTTCTTGTGTTTTTCAGCAAGCATAAAACCATACTAACAGTGGGTAGTGTCATGCTACTATGTATAGCTGCTATCATTAGCGGTTTAATGGAGCCGTTAAATTTGCATATTCTAATCAAGCCTCAAAAGTATAGAGAAGTTATAAGCATTTGCCTGACAGCTAGTCTATATGTTTTTATTGTGATGGGTTATTATTTACCCAGAAATTCTACAGACCTTTTTTTTTTCCATTTGGAGAAAGATGAATGAATGATAATGCCTTCATGTTTAGAAACCTGACCTTTCATGTCTGTCTGCCCAGGATTCTTTTGGGAGAGGCTCGGTTATAGTTGTACAAGAAAACAACAATGCAACTGATTATCACGAACAAAGAGTAAGAGAGTGTGGTTTTCCTTCCCCAATAAACAGATTTTTGATACTTTTATTGTAAATTCTTGGCCATTTGTAACACTGTTTTGTCATCGGTTAGTCAGTGACTGTATTACCAGTCTGCATTGCCACACTTGACTGCTAAAATGTGAGGCCTGACACTAATTTGACTAATATCTCTCCTTATTACAGATGCTATAAATTTATGTGCACGATTATTTCTGTCATTTAAAAATGGCCAGAAATGCCATCCCCTTCTTCAAAACTCTGTTTGAAATTGTAATCTTACAGAGAACATATCATGTTTTAGATTTAATATTGTGTACTGTTGCTGACCAAGCAACTTATGTCCATGTTTGCATTATAAAATGTATAAATTCTTAGACTGAGCTTTCCTAGAGTGCCGTGCAACTGATATAGCTATGACATCTTGGCTTTGAAAGTGTTTGTCTTCACATTTAGAATTTTTCTTTTTTTCCCCATAACCATCACCTTTCTAAAACCGTCCAATTCCACAAAATAATTCCTGCTGCTAGCCTGCATTCAGTAGCTCCATGGTGTGTCTTCTTCCTCTCTCTGCATTCATTTAAAGTTGAAATGCTTCCCACTCATGCAGCTAGATCAATCCTCACAGGGGAGCCACCATGAGAAATCAGCACCATGAGTTCACACTAAGCGCCTCGCTAAAAGGCACCTGATTTGCTAGTGTATATCCCACCACCCCAACCTGCCAAGTTTCCCAGCTGTTTCAAGGAGTTCAGTTGGTGACCTTAGCAGCATAATGCTGCTTCTTGAGGCAGTACCCACCCACATCTCAGGAACACTAAATTGTGAAAGAATGGAAAAAAAAAAAAAAAAACAACAACTTAACAAAAAAAAAAAAACAAAAAAAAAAAAAAAAAAAAACAAAAAAAAAAAAAATGGGGAAAAAAAAAAAAAAAAAAAAAAAAAAAAAAGC
>VOQK01014740.1:9858-24175 GCA_015052645.1 Benitochromis conjunctus
TCAATCCAGGTATGCTTTGAACACAGGCAGTGTGCTAGCTATCATTATCATGGTGAAAAAATGAAGCTGTTGGCAGTCAGATGCTTTCCAGATGATATTGCATGGTGGATCAAAAATTGATGGTACTTTTCTGTTTCAAAATTAAAGTTTTGTCAAGATTCACAACAGTGCTAGTTGAAATGCAGCCCAAAACCATGACAGAGCCTCCACCATGTCTTACAGATGGCCATAGGCACTCATTCTCACTGAAAATGGACAGACAGGGGTACAAAGACTGGGCTTAAAATGAGTGGAAAGAAGTCAACATCCCAACAAACTTCAGAAAGTCTGGAGAGCGCCTGTGAAAGACACCTAAGGAGCTTGGAAAGAGTCTTCAAGCAACTTAAAATAATCCAGACGCTTTTCTTTCAAAGCACCTCAGACTACGATGACCTGGATGACTGAGAACCTTCACAGACAGACTGTGAAAGACCGCTTTTTAAAAAAGACTTTTGCACATGTACAGTTTATGAGATCAGGAAGTAACATATGGCTAAGGCGATCACATGCCAAACTTTGGTATGTTTGATTTGTCATTTCATTTTCAAGTTTTGTGCAAGTGCTACTTCTTTTAACTTCCTTGTACTTTAATAACCTTCAATGGCCTTTAATACCGCTGATCAAACTGTGCAGCAACTTATTGTTTGGTCTATTTCTCTTGAGTTCTTTTCAAAAACGCTTCCACAGATGTATGTTTCCCTTAAATCAACCTGAATGTATCACTTTTGTGAATGTGGTGCCTCCAGAGGGAGATTCACGGTCTTCCAAACAAAAACAGTTTGACAAGGTTGCCCTTTATAGCAAACAGGACACTCCAAAAATGCTGCAGGATGTAGTAGACATAACTCATCACCTGTGCAAATTGTGTTGCTGAGACTTTTGTAATATGAAGAATTCCCAGGCATCACGGCAAAGGCCAAGCCTCCCATGCAGAGAATGTCTCCCTTGCTGGGTAACATCAGCAATAGCCGACTTTAACCTCCCCGACTTCACTTTAGCTTGTTTATGGAAACTCAACCGAACAACACAGCCGAAAGGCAAGTGGGACATATTAGGGGCATTGTTAGAGATGCAGCTGGCATCTGATGAGAAGCAACAACATTTAAACAACCCTTCAATTTGACCCATTAGATCCTACACAACTCTGCAAGCTTGGGCCATGAAATGAGAGCTCAAGACCTCACACCGCATTTATGGGCAGATCCGTCAAAGCAATGAGCAACAGTGCCATTAGCATTGATAGGGAGAGGCCAGCTTAATGGCAAAAGCCAATTTAGCGTTCGATTTAATAAAGAAGAGTTGTTGAAAGCATTGCCATGTGCCAATTACTTCAAGGCCTGCTGGTCAGCTCACTGTAATTGAAGGTAATTTTGCAGCCAGTAGGGACATCCAGGAAGTGAAAACTACCATTGCACCTCTCAAGATTACAGTCTACACAATCTGACAACAACATATCATGACTTTTCCGTGTCTTAACCAGCTCAATATGCCTTTTAAACCCTAAACTAATACAAAGTAGTGCACTAGCTGCACACGCGCGATCCCCATGAGAGCTCTCTGTGACGTAAAACCAGGGAATTAAGCGCCACAGTGGTCCGTGGTCCATTTCCGTCTCGCAAATTATGCTCTCTGCTTGACTCTTCCTGTTCTGGCCCCCATCCCTCCATCTCTGTAATTTCTGTCCTAATGTGTTTTCTTTGCCTCTTTTCTTTCCTTCTGCCCATTCCTCTTTCCATCCTGCCTCTTAGCGTTCCCTCCTACACAATTACAGCCTTTCATCAACACTCCTGCCGCATTGCTCTTTCAAACATTTAATATCTGTTTCTCCTCCTGTCTTTCTTGGTGCCTCTGATCACCTCATTTCTCGCATCAACTAAGAGCTGCAGCTCATAAATGTGCCCATCTTTTTGTGTATGATGCTTGATCTTCAGGTGTGGCATGGGACAATTAGAGCAGTCACACAATGAGGGCTACTGAAATAATAAATTGCCAGGGTAAGGAAAAGGATTGGGACGCCCATAGGTAGTTTGGCGCTAGCAATGATAGTGGCATTATACCTCGGTGACCTTAGTTCTGTTTTGTTGCTGTTAAATGTAACAGAATTAAAAATGATCTGGTCCTAAGGTGCTGCTAGAGGAGGAAATCTGTTGCTTGGATCTGATGGCTACAGGGGGAATGTGGACGATGTTAGTCATCAATTAAAATCTTTGCCGTGTCATGGACTGGCAGTCTCTCTCTCGTCACTGTGGTAAAGTATTCCCTCTCCAGGAATCCCAGCCTGGAGCCGTGACTGGGATTCATCAGCATACCTGTTCTCCATTTCCTGATTAACTGATGCTGAATCAAGGACAGGACTATTTCATCATTCTCAACCAGATCACTATCCCTCCTGGTGAGCCCTGGTGAAAAGAACCTGTTGGAGTCTGGATTGGGAATTTTCTGTGAAAAGCTTTCTGACCTTCTATGTCAAGAAGAATAGGCTCTTACCTGAAGGACTTAACTGCCTGCCTACTCTCAGTATCTCACACATAGTATTCCTGTTCTGTGGGTTAGACTAATAAAACTTACTTTTGTCCTCCAAGTTTACTTTACTTACATCCAGGTGGGTACTTCTATTCTTTTGAGCACCAGAAACAGAGAATACGAGATGATTTGTATTTGACTTGAAGTAAATTCTAATCTGTATGTTTTGCATTATAGCTGGTGTCCCTGAACTTGTTTGAAAAGTGATCAACTATAAAGCTACGAAATTTGATGTAACAAAAAGTGTTTGATGAATGTGCTGTACCTGTATTTAACCAGATAAATCCTGGTCCTCCTAAAAGGGAGTAAAAGCAAGAGATCAATGTGTTTTTTTGGTTGTTGGGCATGCTGAAAAATTAACCCACATAGCAACTTTACAATGTAAAGCAACGTAAAATGAGTGTTATTGTGGACTGTCATACGAATAAAACTGAATTGTATCGGACAATGGCACGACGATTGCTCCAGTTGGAGGAGTTCGGGCATCTCGGTAACCCCAAAAAGTAAGATAGCAGAAATGAGCCTCCTCCAAAGGGTTTCAGCTCAGCCTTTGAGATATGGTGAGGAGCTCGGTCATTAGGGAGGGGTTCAGAGTAGCCTACATTGAAAAGATGAAACTAAAGGGCGTGGTTCTGGCATCTGTCCTGGATACCTCCAAGGCCCCTGCTTAGCTGAAGTTTATGTGCATGTCCATCCTGGAGAGAGCAAGAGGCACACCTAGGACACACTGGAAAGATTGTCTCTGTGCTATCTTTGGAATACTGCAGTATCCCTCACCAAGAGCTAGATAGAGGTGGATGTATAGGAATATAGACAACTAAACTGATACAGAGAAAAGATTGGTTGTGTATATAGGCTGGTGACACTTTTCATAAACATCTTGCATCCCTCTTTTCTGTACACCTATGTGTTTCAGATGATAAGACCCATATAAACTACCCGCTCTATCAACATTATTGAAGAAATGTTTTCATGAAGTTATCGTCTAGCCCAATTCAAAGCATCTCGGGGTCATGTGGGGCTCAGTGCATAACCCCGTCACATCAGACAGAATCAAAGTCAAAAAACATCTTTCTGAATTGGTCTTTAGGGACAAGAGGATGACTTGAGACAGCTAAAGAAGTTTGTGAAGGTCATGTAGACATGTTAATAGGATGTCTGCCTGTAGTCATTCCAGGCTCATCCAACAGACAGGAGACCCCAGAGCAGATCCCAGAGCACACTGTTGGTATTATTCTTTAGATCACCCAGGAGGTGCGAAAGGCGAACTGGTCTACTTTTCTAAGTCTGCTACCACTGTGACCCAGACGTGAATAAGCAGTGGAAAACGAGATAAATTGATGTAGCTGTGGAAACCACCACAGCTGAGAGTTGAAGCCTATTACACCTGTCAATCAAGCCAAAAAAATAGCTCCAGAAAAGACAATATTATTTTTCTGACATTTTTCACTTTCATTAAAGTGATGGGGACAAGAAAGAAAAAGCACTGACAAAATCCTCCATCCAGAGCTGAACAACCACAAGAAACATATTTAAATGGTTTTTGACATTATTACAGTCATTATTACAATATTACTTCATTTATCTACTCGCTCGTCATGATCACCAAAGGATGGAAAGAGCCTTTAGCCTCTTAAAGCAGATATTTTTGCAGATGTTGCTCATATTTAAAGCTCTTTGCATGATTCACAGTTCAAAACAATCATTATTATCCTATACTGGGTCTTGTTCATCAGTGCTGTTCATCCTGCCTGTAACGCAGGTTTAGCCCCCCTCCTCTCAAGGCCAACTTCCCTTTAAGCTACCTTTCTTGTGATGGGCTGCCTCTCGTAAATAAAAGATTTTAAATAGTTGCAATCAAACAATCACACCACATCTATGTAGCGTCTCCTTTGCTGCATAGTGAACTTGCGTGTTTGGATTGTTGATTGTTTTTGATTGTTAAAAGAATACTTTGAAACTACTACTGAATCAAACTTTAGCTTTCTAAAAAGTCCAACAAGGGCATCCAGGTGAGGTTCAAGAAGGATGTCCAGCAGGCACTGAACTTATGTCTTCGTCTTCAGCACAACTTTCATTATAGAGCTCTTTTTCAACCAAGACTAGATTTTGAGGAAGGTGAGTCAATGGTTGACATCACACCAGTGTTTTCTGGGGTCTCTATGGACAGGAATATCAAGCCAAACCAAATCCTGGCCTGCGTGCAATGCTCGTCTGTCTCTGACCTTCTGCAGACTCAATACTTTAACTTCAGTTTTAATCACAGGGTTATTCCTGTTCTATTTATATATATATATATATGTGTGTGTGTGTGTGTGTGCGTGTGTGTGTGTGTGTGTGTGTGAGAGAGAGAGAGATTTCTGTGGAGAAATGGTTCCCCCGGTCAACCTGTTGTTGTTGTTGTTGTTGTTTTTAATAATATTTTATGTCTCTTTTAAACCTCGGAGGACATCTCCTGCTAAGGTTGTGTTTTATGGTTTCTGCATGGGTTTATCACTCTGTGTAATTTCACCACAAGTTTCCAAACAAAATAAATGCTTCAGAGCTTTTAATCTCTTACAGAGGGGGAAAGAGGAAGTTTTGATGTATACTATTACCTGTAACACAATAATAAAATCTTGAAGACAGTGAACCACACTTCTTTTTTTACTGCTCTTCCAATCCTGAAGGTTTTAGGAAATATAGTGGGAAATGCCATTTTAAATGTCATGTATCTGGGTACGTATAATATGTCTTCATATAGTTTAAAAGGGAAAAAAAGGATTTAAACCAGGGCAAGTAAAGACACATGAACAAGTGTGTTCATATGTCAGCACAGCAGGTGATGACCTACACAGGATATGAAGCCTGTCGCAGCTACCTCACTAAGCTCCCTGTGAAATCTCAGATCAGAAATATGAAGTAAAACAATATTATTCAGTGAGAAGTTGTAATGAGTTTCGCTAAAAATCCACAGTTATGCAGAAGGGCCTGGATCATGGAGGGTCTCTCTGCATAATCTGTTGCTTCATTGCCTGTTCGGCTTGTGACAATTTTCTTTTGGCATAAGACGGGTTTTAATAAATTTCAGGTGGGGAGGAACATCCCATCGCCGTGACACATCGATCCCGCTGTCATCCAGACCCTTCTGCACGCTCAAATCGCAAAAGAAAACGAAAACGACAGAGGTTTTCAAAAAAAAGAGTTTTTACCAACCATCATGTGTTAGTAATCATCCGCTGTAACGGGTCCGTGCAGATTGCTCTGTTAAATCTCTCAAATCTGGCTCTTTTTAAATTTGAAGCCTTACATGAAGATATAAATTTGTCTGAGCAATGTGATGTGTCCAAAATATTATACAAAAACATGTGAACACCTGCTCAGTTTTGCAAGTGTTTAAAAACAGACTATAATCGACCGATCATGCCAGAGTACTTTTCATCACTTTTGATGTTTATTTAATAAGTACATTGAGCAGTGTTTGTTCATTTAAAGTATTGAAGCCCTTAACTCTAGCTTTTATTTTAATTTCTAAAACCTTTTTTCCACCTCCTAGTGTTAGTTTTTACTTCGGCTTAGTTAACTAAAATAACTATGGCAGCTTTAACTTTAACAGCTGATCAGTACAGGTTTCTGGGTCTGAAAAGATAAAGGCTTTAACAGGTTGTATGCGTTGTTGGACAGAAAAAGTGTACTGATTGTTTGTGAACACAATAATAAAATAAAAATTCAAGCCTAAGTCAATTCTCTATAATCTGAGGCCTTACTGACAGCAGCGTTACGCACCTGTTGTCTGTTTTCACTCTTTATACTTCATGATGATAGGAGGGTTCAGGCTGGTCTTAGCCGTTATGTTACAGTGCAGTCTGACACACATTACTGCATCTCTTTATTGGACCTCAGGGTCAAACATATTTGCACCTCAAGGCCAACGTGCATGTGCAGGAAGCATTGTTAAATGGAAAATGTAGATTGTGGCAAAAACTACTGTTGTGTAGGCCCCAAGGACTGAATGATTTCTATTCCATACGAGTCCATTTCTGTATCGGGGGAGGGTGGGGGGCATATTTTGTCTTTTATTCTTGTATATGAATGGATTCACAGAGAGATTGGAAACCTTGAAAGAGGGATTCTCCCCCTCAGAAAAACCGCTTTCACCGCCTCGTAGGGTTTGGTGTTCTGAAGAAAATGGCTGCATCGATTTTAACCAGGCCCCACTGAATTCCAGGGATGGCCCCAGCGGCCCATCCTTTTCCTGCAGCTTTCATCTGCATTTTCCCTCTCCGGCTTTATCTGCATGCTTTCTGAGTGAAATTAGCCCAATGTGACGACTGATGTGCCACTGGGACCCCGCTGATAGCTGCCAACCACCTCACCTAGAAGCAAACTGCCGAGACGGGAAGCAGCAGGCTTCCTTCCCAGCAGATAAAAACACAAACATGAATTGTTATTATTATTATTATCCTATCTCCCGTCTCTCAAATCGGCTCCAAATATTCAGCCATCTTGCCCCCCATGGGTTGTCAATAGAGAAGCCAAGAGCCTGCAAATCTGTCTGTTTATATACATCACATCAAGAGCAAATATTAATGCTCAATTTCCTAGCAGTGGGCCATCCTATAATGCATTTATCCTCTGCAAATAGCAATGTCACGCTAACTCTGGGGAGAGGCGTCAGCTGAAATATTATGAATAACTTGATCAAATTACACAGTGAGAGCAAGAGGGGAATAATAAGGCTGGTGCTGTGGTGTTTGGCAGCCCGTAAGGGCCCAGCCAGGTTAAGGCACCCAGCCAGACACCATGCTTGGAACTAAATGAAGCTGTTAGGAAATGCTACAGGTCGTTCAGAGGCGCACGCTGCGCTCCCTCAGGACCCGCCATCTGCTGACACATAAAATGCCAAGACCGAAAAAGCACCAAATTACTTTAATACTCTTTAAGAGAAGCTGGACTCTTTGGTTCATTTCACCTTTTCATTGGGAATTAAAAGTTTAAGAGGGTGAAAATAATTCCACTAAGTTCTTGGACCAGGCTCATTCAAACTGTGCTTTGCTTATAGATCTTTTACACGAGTGATGAAGCTTCACTGGGAAGAGCGATTTATTGTCAGAGTTATTGCAGACACTGCAAAAGTTTTCAGTGATGTAGAAGATGCCTTGAGTCCAACTTTTCACAAGAATAACATTTGCATCTTTATAGATTTTAGATTTTCCTACTAAAAGTCAGGAGTAGGTATCAAACAAACCTTAATTCCAGTGACCACATTTCTATATATCTTAAATTGTTTTTATATTAGTTAGTTTAGTTTGTTCTCAATACCTGAGTGAACTATTTTGCATCTCTAATACATTTAAAAATTGGTGATAAAGCCGTATTGGTGGAATGGTCAGTTTAACAGCTAGGTGTCAACACTGAGCGCTGCAGTTGCTAGCAGTGTCTGGTAGGCCTCACCTCTCCTAATTCAAATGACCAAACTAGATCATTATTAACGCAAATATCTAGCAAATTATACGGCTCGTTGTGCAGTTAACTGTACTAACAGCACTTGAAAGTTTGCTCCTTTAACCAGTATGTTTATAGAAAGTACACCTCTACATTCTGCAGATTGTATCAACCTTGCTAGCATTAGCTGTTAACTTAGCACTTCAGCCTCTTGTCAACATATGTGCACTCCCAGCTCCAAAAAAGACATGGTGACCACATAGATGCCACATCCAGTTTTGAAAATGGGGTTCTGGCCTAGTACTACATAGAAAAATTAATTCACAGTGGCTGTGCCCATCTTTTGTATTCAGTCTATGGGGGAAAGCTCCTTTGGCTAGTTGTCAAAGTCCTTGTGAAAAAAGCCATAATTTCCACTTTGACATGAAGAACTTGTATAACCAGCACAAACCTCTGACCACAGCAGCATCCAGCTTTTAGATGAAGTGTTAACAGTGTTAGCAAGAGAGTGTGTGCTGTTACTGATGCAGATTAACCCCCGGTGATTTCATAAAGATATGCAATAAATAAAAAAAGGAGGACATGCACAGACGAGACTGGATAACGTGATTTTTTTTTTTTTTAATCTAAAATGAAAAAGGGCGTGGGAGGGGCCGCTGTGCACTCATTATGTTTCAGCAAAATAGTTCCCTGAAACTTATTTTGTCCTCATACTAATTCAATTATAAATCCAATATATTTTCTCCCTAAGCCAAATGTCAAGCTGTGCCTGAGTTATTCCTGACTACGTGCAGAATCAGTTGGTTTTGGCCAGCAAGATGTGAACTGAGGCATGCTGGGATACGACTGGCCCAGCTGTGTTTCTGCATGGAGATTGATAAAGAGATTAGCAACCCCCTATGTCTGACCTAAAACAAGGTCATCCAGGGCAGAAACTCTACTTGAAGGTGCTATCATTACCATCTCCACGTCTTCTCACAGCAGAGAAAACAGAAACCATCTCAGTAGCTAAGTGTATGGAACGACTCCCCTGGAATGAGTGCTGACAAAAACAACATTTACAGTAGAAAAATCAAAGGGCGGCTTTTAAAATGAGTTTCCGAGCTGCTGTCTTTGTGTGGAAGGAATGCTTTGTTTTGCAGCCGCTCCAAAAGCCTGTTAATAAAGCCTTACAGGAGGGGTGGTCAGTGAGCTCAGTTGTCAGAGACCACTTTAATTTCCCCTGAGTCATCACTAGACTATTGTGCTGTGCTGCCTATCACACCATCTCATTAATCATCATAGATATTTGCAGCACATCAGAGGATTTTTGGTCATTGTCTGGATTATTTCTCACTAATCTCTGCCATATTTATGGCACAAATGGGTGACAGGAACCTGGAGTGACTTTAGACTTTTGTGACCTCTTTGTTTTTTGACAACAGAAATACAATAGGCAAATAAAGGGGAGTGTCCCTCCCAACTCTATGTCCTGATAGGCAGAGATGCATGTGTTATTCCTGAAGCAGAGATTCACCAATCACAAACGTAGAATACAAAATAAGAACTATACGCTAACTTGGGCCCTTTATTAGGTACTCATTGCTAGTACCTGATTGGACCTCTGAACTGCCTTAATTCTTCATGTCAACAAGGTGCTGGAAACATTACTCAGAGATGTTGGGCCATATTGACAAGATAATATCATACAGTTGTGAATCTCCCTCTCTTATTGAGTTGAGGTCTGGTGATTCTCATTGCCATGTTCAAGAAACCAGTTTGAGATGATCTGAGCTTTGTGACATTGGTACATTATCCTGCTTGAAGTGGCCATCAGAAGATGGGTACACTGTGGTCATAAAGGGACAGACATGGTCAGTAATGGTACTCAAACAGGCTGTGGTCTTTAAATGATGCTCAGTTGGTAGTAAGGGGCCAAAAGTGTGGCAAGAGTACGACACAGGGCAGGATGGATCCATGCTTTCATGTTATTTACACCAAATTCTGTCCCTCGATGTGAAACTCACAGCAGAAATGGACTTGTTTTTAACGCTTAGTCTAAAAAAAACACAGTGCTTTACCGTACGAGAACATCATTATTGTCCCGACACTGAGTTTCAACAATGAAAGGGGAACCACTTCAGATTGTAATGATGCTTCAGGTTTGAGATTTGAAGTATGGAGATAACCGTGGAGCTAAATGTCAACACAAATTCAAAGAAATATTAAATCTGGCAACTTAATATAAATCAAATTGTCACGGCGGGGTGCACCGGTGTTTTTGGAAACAGGACCCAAAAGCAGATGCAGGGAGAGGGATTGCAGGTTTGAACACAAAGCGAGCCTTTATTGGCTGATGGCAGGTGTAACACTAAAGCTAAGGCAAGAACAGGTAAGACACTAAACTGGAAAAGAGACTAAGAAAAACTATGACACTGTAGATAACTATGGATAACTATGAATAAGCTATGAAAACTGTGACAACTATGACGAGACATAACAGACGACCTGACAATGAACAAAGGAAGACGGATGGCTTAAATACACACAGGACGTGATCAGGGGAAGTGGGAACACATGGGGAAACAGCTGACTGAAATAAACATAATGACGCCACGGGGGAAGTGAAACTAAATACAACGACAAAGGCACACTAGACTCTTTCAAAATAAAACAAGAAACAGGGAGAAGTAGACATGACAAGACAAGAACTAAACATCACAACCTAGCATGAGAAGCTCAAAAACATAATATAAACTCAAGACTGCAGGGTCAGAGACCCAGTCCGTGACATAATTAAAGTAGATAGGTGTCATGGAATATAAAAATACATAAAAACACTAATAATTTGTTGATTATATCCCCCCACTACTGTTCGCCAGTGCCATATTTATCTAACCAGTTATGTTACCTTTGAGAAAGAGAGGATAAAAACAAACCCAGGTTTTAGTCTGAGCTGCTTTATCCCAGAAGATCAAGTGCACCATCGGCTATGATCTCTTGACCTTTACATTCAGCCAATAGTGTGCTGACTCTATTAATTATCTGTGTACACATGTGAGGAGCTGAGAAGACAAATGAAGAAGTCACATAATGACCTTCCTTCCCTTCCCCCTTGTTTAAGATTGTGTCACCATGATTGTGTCCTTCTCCTCATTGTTATTCATGAGCTGTCTCGACATGTGTGTGTGTGAGGATGTTTTATTGCTACTCTGCCATTCTGGCTGCAATGACTCTGTGATGAGGCTGTGTAGCCTGTAGTCAAGTTCAAAGAGTAATTTGCCTGAGTGTTATTTCAATGGACTGGAAAGGCTTCTCATCACGTGCATTTTCCCTCCCAATAATGCCAGCGTGGTGAGCTGTGGTGCTGCTGGGCACGTGCGTATACCTCACTGAATCGTGATGCCTGTTTAACACACATGATTATACACACACATGCAAGGTTCAAATGGGCTGACGCTAACACAGATGAGGCACAAGCGCCTTGTTGACGTGTGGTATTGGCACTGGAAGCCTACAGTCAGTGCACGGACCAGTAACGCTGCTCATCCGAGCTCCACTCGAGCTAAGTTCACTGGTGACATTTATGAATCAGATGTGGTGTCAGACTGTCAGTGAGCAAGATGCTAATAAGCTGCAATACCTTAGTGTTGGGCCACCAGCATCTCTGTTCAATCAAAGGTCAGCGCTATAAACATGGCTTGCAGTCGGTCACAGATTAAAGTTCAAGAAAGTTGAACTTCACGGGAAAAAAATAAATAAATACTGGACACACCTCACAAGCTAATATTTTAACCAAGCGGAGTCTTATATTTTGGAATCAGCTAATTTCACCGACTGATTTCAGCTGCAGGAGCCTGAACGCATCCTTTTCAGAGGAGCCAGTTAACATCAGTGCTTCTTTATCCTTGAAGTTACAAAAAGCAAACTTGTCTGAACTTCAGCATCCTTGATCTTGCCCCTTGAATTCGCTGTGCATCTTTGTAGTCTCACAGATTAATCACATAAAGGCCTTGAAGCACTCCTGGATGTTGCATTTGGTTATATAATTCAACTTTATCACAGTCATAAAGACAAAATCAAACCAAAATATATTGCTTGACTATAGCAAGCAAGATAGGAGCATATGTTAGATATATGTTTCCTTTTACTGGTAAAGCCCCTTAACTCTTTGACTGCATCTCATACATAAGGGTATTTTACACTCTTTTCCCGAACAACTGGGGTTCCCAGATGGCCTGTGTGTCTGGGGCTTTAGGCAATAAAATAACATGGTTAAGGCTACAATAGTTACATTACTCTGTAACATGAGCTGAAATTGTTATACTACGAAATTATCAGTTATCAATATAAACCCTAGGCTATAGTCCCATGTGCTAACACACATCCCTGTTCTATAGAAGGCACGTATAGAGCTTCTTTTAGTGTTTAAGTAAGAATACAAAGCAAAATTGAAAAGCAGTTCAAAGAGACTTTAACGTGATTGTTACAACGCTGCAACGATCACTGCCTTTGTTTCCTGCTGAAGTTCAGGGTCTGGCTGCTGGGCTGGGTGTTGTCATTCACTCAATTTTACCATCACTCTGGGTTCATGGTCTCGACAAGCTGTCCACACAGATGCTTCCAAAGAGTTCTTAACAGTATAACACATTTGTTTCTGTTGCTGATGCAGTTTACCTCGTCCACCCTTCAAAACGTGTAAATCCCTCCACCACTGTCTACAAACCAAAGTTAGCTTGTAGCACAAGTGAGCATAAAAAAAAGACATTTGTTTATTTCTATCTGCCTGGCACGCAGATAACTGAAGAACCTTTGTAACGCAAGTAACCAAATACATTTAACTGCAATGTGTTATATTACCGTTACATTACTGGGTACTGTGTGTCTCCTCTAAAAAGTCTGGGTGACATGGATTCAGCAGCATACTTATTGATAGTGGAAAAAAAGTGACAATTCATGTCCACAAAAACGAATGAATGCATTTTTGTGACTAATTTCTTGTAAATGTAAAAAAACATTAGCATTAAACCACAAATATTCACATGAAACCATCTGGACTACTGGATGTATGTGTGAAAGTGCTGACAGAGAGCAGTGTGACTACCAGCTGCAGGTTAACACACACAAACAGAAGACCTGTCACTTTGGTTATGCTGCAGAAGCACCAGGACCATGACCAGGAGAGCAATAACGGCACTTCATCCCCGACCATCCAGCCTGTCTGAGCATAAATAATGCTACAATCAGACAGAGAAACCGAGGAATAAAAGAAAATCCAGCGAGGCATTAAGTCAAAAAGGAGGAGAGAAAGAAAAGGGGAAAGCATGTCTATGAAATCGCATAATTGCGCCGCAGGGAATTTTAATCAATTAGGACCGCAGAGCTAATTAAAGGCGGCATTGTGTTTACTGACTCAGAGCAGCAAGCTCAGGGGGAACAAACACAGAAAACACAAACACACACATTTCCTTATGACTCAGATATCCTGGACGCTTGCGGCCGTATGTCATAGGTTTAGTTCTGACTCATCAGAGCATTTTGTCATTTCTGTTTTTCCTGAGAGATCAGAAATGTGTTTGAAAAACACATGCACGTACACCGACACACACGCACCTGCCACCGCCCATGGTCAGCTCCATTCATGAGCACAAAGCCCAGTCACGCTTTATCTGTCAGTGTCGAGCTAAGAGAGTTGACCCTCTCGAGCAGCCGGGCGCTGAATGTCTAATGATGTCTGACAGTGTCCAAATGGACTCCCATACAGTTCAGAGAAGGTCATTTACATCATTTAGTGCTACTGATGAGATGAATAATAAATGAATTACTGCCCTGATGGGAGCAGGGAGGGGGAAGAGTTGATTGAGACAGGAAGCTCTGCTGTTGGCCATGAATTAAGGCGATGCAAACAGGTGCTGTGTTTACTGCACGCGCTCGCTGAGGTGCCGCTCTCCAGCTGTAACATTTTCCTGACATCCTCTAGAGTGAAGGTAATTTCATTACCCAGCATCCAAACTCTACATGCTTGACTAGTCGAGGGGAGAAAGGAAATCAATAGACACCATTACCATGGTTCTTATTTGAGGCGTAATGGATATGCGTGTGTTCAGTGTGTGTGTGGCTGTTTGTCAGTGTGTGCATGCTGCAGTGTAAAACAAACCTCATTTACTGTTGACTAATGAAGATTTAAGAACCTACTGTTTGTCTTTTTCTGAGCAGCTGTCAGGGGTTGATTATATCTTCACATCATAGAGGAGTCCTCGCTGCAGTGTAATGGCGTCGTCTTATGTTTCACGCCTGTCCCCCCCCGGCTGAGGGATGGGGGGCCAGAGCGCGACCCCGTGACCCCGCAAGA
>VOQK01014744.1:3451-17540 GCA_015052645.1 Benitochromis conjunctus
ATAATGCATTATAGACAAATTTCTTAATCTCACTTTGAATTAGAGCAGAGTTGATGATGCATATGTCTTGCTGTTTATGCAAAAGCATGCAGTTCAGACTTGCTAGTCATGCTATTATCTACTGGTACCCACAGTGCAAGAAGTAACCATTCACCAGCCTTCACACTAAGCTAAAAGGTTATTGGTCATACTGGCAGCAGCTTAAAGACATGTGAGTGGCTTCAGTCTTGGCACCAAACTCTTTGCAAGAGAGCAATTTCACCAGCGTATTTGTTAAAATGTCAGACTAGTTTCTCAAAAACACCAAAATGCTGTAGTCTTAGTCTTGACATGTAATCTTAATACCACTTTGAAACACCACGCACACCTAAGTGTATCTCAGAATTCATCACATTCTACTGCTCAGTAATCATGTGAACATATTAAAAAAAAAAAAAGCCGGTTTAGGCAGAGGGGATTGAGACTAAATAGTGATCAGCAAATATTCCAAAACAAAACTGGTTTAAGAAGAATAAGGCCTGAGCCTTCGCATGTTATAATTTGTAGGGGGTTTTTGTGTTGTTTTACTCGGTCTTTTTCATTACAGTGCCTGAATATACATGTATTCATGGCAGAACCATAATGTAATTGTGAAGTAGTGGTGAAATTTAAAAGTATGATACTGAGCCATTGTGGGAAAAAGCCTGTTGTATGGTGCTATGAAAGAAACTATAATGAGCACAATTTAGCTGCCTGTCATGAAAGCCAGCACAGTAATAAGCTTGTTATATTTTAAAAGCAGACGTGAAGTTGTGGCCAACAGATCTGCATCATCTGTGGAGGTCAGCGAGAGAGCTAATGCGCTAGGTTGACGGGCAGCCTTCTAATAATACTGTATAATATGAAAGTGCAAGTAGAAAAGTCGGATACAGCGTGTGCAGCAGGGGAAATTACTCAGTGGAGGAACTGTGGTTTGTGTGTTTCTGTGTGTATGTGTGCATTCAGACTGCTGGGGGATTTCAGCAGCATTCTGCTATTCAGGTTGTCCTAGGGCACCGTGACCTTGGACCCTTGTGGACTGGTAGATTAAGTGGTGTTTCAGCACCTTAAGCGAAAGCCAGAGCAAATAAAAGCTGCAAGTTTTCCCGCCTCTTGCTCCCTTCACTCGGATGTTTGCAGAGCCAAGACCTGGAACTGAGACAGATGCTGTGTGCTTTGTGATAAAATATGGAGACTGTGGCGCTCCATGAAAAGCGATCATACATTTATAATGTTGACCGTTTTAATGGTTTTTGTTCGATCTTTTTGTAACGTGTACCAGACACAATCTAATATTCATCACTGTTTAAATTCCACAGGAAACTTCAGATGTTAACGGCACATCTTCTTAATGTTTTCTTCTATTTAAAATTTCAACCATGCCTGGTAATCAAGATGACACTGAGTGATCAGAGTGCTTCAGAGCCAACCGAGCTCTAACTGGGCTGAGAATTATTTTGGAATGAGTCAAATGGCATTTAGTATTATATCTGGAATAGGATGTATGGGTCTATCACAAAGGAGGCAGGGTCATGAGATTGAACCTAGATGGGCTCAAACAGGAAAATTGGAAATTGAACCACAGAGATCGACTTGTCTCTCTTGGAAGCGGCTGAGTACAGCAGCACCATCGCTGGGGCTGGGTAGAAAGTTCAGTAACTTCCCAGTAACACATCTCTTTCCAAAGGCATTTGCCAGCAACTGACATTTAAATGTTTGAGTCGCATTTTATTTAATTGCATCCACCAAACTCTCAGAGTGAAGTTTCTAAAGACACTGACATTCACCAGACAGGCAGAGAGAGGTAAATAATCATTCATAATACTTGTAATTTATGGTGTCGTGTGTGGAAACCGAACATAGTCACATAGGTGTTTTAGGTTGTAATAAGGACAATTTTAAAGGGAGTTTGTCCACAGTTTGCCTGTAAAGAGAAGTTTAGGTCTGGAGCTCTGTTGTAAAGATGCAAGGGTTTAATGAATACTCAGTATCAATGGAAATGATCAATAGAACATGTAGAACAAGTGAACTAGCAGCTAATACTAATGACATATTCTACATTTGTTTCTGAAAACTCACTATATGTCATAAAAGTGTAAAAGAAAAACAGAAGTGGGAGTCATGGAGTATCTATGAGGATTGTATTATTTTGTAGCACTTCTGTGGTCTTCAGTAGGTTGCAACATAGTTATTTACAATCCAGCACAATATCTGTGTAACCGAAGAGGGAAAAATATAACCCTCAAGTGACCTGAAGTGTGTATTTATCTACTGCACCATAGCGACTGATCTGCTGTTTCAGCTATTCAGTTATGTGTCAGTTTAGTTAACCAGCACCCTTATTGGGTCCCACCTAGTACCCTGCTTAATTCTCTTTCTTCACTGTTCACTTTCTCCACATTTGTTTGATAAGCCCCACCACAGGAAGTCATAATGCAGTGACTCTAGTAAGTCTGAATCCATTTGAGTAGCTCAATAGTTTGTTCTCTCCTGATAAGCATTTTCTTCCCCGACTGCTAAGTATTATTAGCTACTGCAATTGTTCCTCGTCATCTGTCTCTTCCTTTTCTCCCAAAACACAACACGCTACAAAATCTTTTTCAAGTACTAAACATGTATCCAGTTGTTTGCTGATAACGCTTAGTTCAAACACATTTCAGTCTTGTAGTGTGTGCATGTGAGATGCGGTCCACTTGCCATCATAAATCTAATAAAAACATTGTCAAAGTGGTATAGCACCTAAGGTAGTGGGAGTTAAATTTCATTTTCCACGGCCCAGCAGTCGTAGGGTTTCAAATTCAGTGGAGCACAGAGAACAGGTAGAAATGGAGAGAGAAATCTCCTGTGATACACTTTCGGGTGTTCCCCTAACACCTCAGTGTGTTTGCCTGAATAAGATTCTCACATATAGTCATTACCAATAAATCACAAAGCCACGACCAACAACAAAATGATCTCCCTCCTTATGTTTTGCTCCAGTGCTTATTGCCATTAGCGCTGCCTACAGTGCAGGTCACATTCTCTGGGAGTTTCTGATTGTTCAGGGCTGCCTGCTGTTTCTCTGATTATTATGGGTCTTTCTTTTCCTTACTGGAAACACATGTAGGTGTACTTTTTGGGGCTTTTTTTTTACACGCTCCCCATGTGTTATATTGTTTCACCAAAGGAATGCTATCAGGCTAAAGGCTTTAGCAAAGAGAAAATAACTTGCGTTGAGAGAATAGGCTCTCCTGCTTATTTTCTTTTCTAACTTTTTGTTTTTGAGCGGTGGCTTCCAAACAAAAAATCTAATTTCAAGAGGAATCTCATGCGCTCGCGTCAGGTGAAATACGTCAAACGACAGGTGGTACGTTCGAGCTCAGCAAAGACTCCCTTCTCTCTGCGCTGAGCAAAACGAGACGGATGGAGCGAGTTAGCATTGCAGGCACACCTCTTGCAGCTGTGGATGAGGTCAGCCGTGCCCTCGCTCTCCTCACTCATCTCTCTCTGTTTTCAGCTAGCACACTACCTCTTTTCTTCCCTCCTATTTTCTCTCCTGCCACACATGGTTCACACCAAATTTCTGAAAGGGAAGAGTTCCCATTCACTTCCATTAGCACATGTTTCTTGCGCTTTCTGTGCTGTGAAAATTGCAAATTTACTTGCAATTTAAAAAGAAGTCTCGTATATTGAAACCTGTTTCTATCATTTCCATTTATGATCTTTACACCATATTTTTAAAATAAGATACTAACTTAGATTTTTCCCTTTAATTACTCCCTTCGGAGAATTATGGTGGCTAACTGTTGTGACTCACTAGCTGGTGTGTTAGTGGGTTTCTCACCAGCTAAATATATACGCTGTCTTGTAAAACTACATATGCTGGAAAAAAGCGATTGAACTTAGCTGTGCCGCTTTCTCGTGTGCCTGTTCATCTGCCCCACTCAACTCCTCTCACATCCTTTGCTCTGATATTACACCTTGCTCCTTCCTGCTCAGCAGTGGAGTCTCAGCACAGAGTGTTCCCCAGCTTATCAGACAACAAGCCTTCACTCAGGGGACAACCAGTCAGAGTTTATCGCTCTTGTGGAACTTAACTCACTATCCAGCGGGATGGCTGATATTTACGTCCTCTGGCTGTTTCAGCCACTCCTAGCCAATTACACTGCAGATCAATCAGCAGCTCAGCCTGCCCCCTGCTTCTATCCTCTGTGGCGGTTTGTTAGCCAGGCCTGCTGTTCAGCTACAGATGCTTTGGGGGTCAGGGCATCTCTCTGTTGTAGCTGGAAGTCTGCAGTAATGTAAACCATGCTTGGTGTGGGGGTTTATTTGTGGCATGGTGTGGGGATTGGAGTGGGGTGTGTGTGTTTGTGTGTGTGTGTGTACATGTGTTTGCCTACACCATGCAACTCTCCAATCTGTACCAAAATCTTGGCTGCCTTCCTGTTCAAACCCCTGTGTCCTTCCTGTGCTACATCCACAATCGAGTGCTCTATTGTGTATGCACGCTGTGTTTGCTACATTGTGCACATGATGCATATGGTCTCCACTGCATTGGAAATTAGCTCGACTGTTGTAAGCCTCTTTTTTTTTTTTGCATGCTTCCTACGTCTGTAGGTATAACAGCTTGCCTAGGGCTCTTTGTTTCATTAGCCTATCGCTGTGGTGGATCCATGGCTGTCATGCCGAGAGCCTGACTCCCTCCATTATGTCGTATTAGGCAGGAATGAGATTGAGCTCTGTGTTTTATCTCTGTACACATTAAGGCCTCAACCCATCGAAAACGTCTAAGAGAGTTATTCCCTTAAGAGCAGATTGAAAAGGTCTTTTGATTGTTGGAAGGTGAAGGAATTTTATTTGTTCGTCACTCCTGATTTGCACCTCTGATTCCATATGGCATCACAGAGCAGATTGCTTTCCGTGATGGATTTTACTTTTATTTTCATCTTCTCATCAGTAGGACACTTCCTTAGGGAAGAATGATGAATGTTCTGTTTTCATTATGTACACTTTTGCTCCCCCATTTTCTTACATCCAGTTTGGCAGCGGCTTGGACTTTAAATTCCCAGCTTATCGTCTAAGAGCAAATGTCCGATTCCAAAGGGACCTAAATCACATTTGGCTTCTGGGTAATCTAATAGGTAATGGCAGGCTTTTGTTTGGCTACTGGAAGAATGATGTCAACAATGAAGGAGGGCAGGACCATGATGGGATTATGAAATGTGGAATGTCAGTAATCCTCGTAATATTGCAGAATAATAAAATAGTTTCGGATTCAAGCAGATGGCCACACCAGTATATAATACTCCCTTATAGGAAATGACAATAAAACGAGTTGATGGTACATTTCATGAACTAATAGTGTAGCTTGGGTCATATACCAGCTCCTTCGCTTCATACACTGCTGAGACCGTGATGGAGGTTTAATGTATATCATTACCATCTGTTAGGCTTACGGGCAAACCGTGACAAGTGGTTTATGGTTTACAACTGAATGAGTTTCCTCCTATTTCAGCTTATTTTATTTATTCTTCTTTTCAAGGTTCAACCAAGGAACAAATACTCAACATGATTGTAATGGAACAACATTTTTAACAAAGAAGAACACAAAAAGACGGACTGTAATATGTTCAACAAAACTTAGTTCGGCTGCCTCATCCTGCCTTTTCTTATGTGTGCAGAGGGTTACTATGGCACCCAGAGGATCCATTAAGTGAGCTTGCAGGGTCCTAAACTGTTCCTATAAGAAAGGCCAGTTTAAATTTCACCGCTTGTCGTCCTAAAGGTGCATGTGACATTTGGTTTTATGGAGGTGTAAACCAGATTGCACGATGTTCCGTGTTATGTTGTCTCAGTTCACTTTTTGCTTGAGCTGCCAAGCGTTTTTCTCGGTCTGCATCCTTGAGTCACACACCTTGACAAAACTGTCAAAATGACAAACATGAATCTCCTTCTACCCTCGTCATAGCTCGAATTGCTCGTTCGTCTACGTTTTTTGAGGTTCACGCAAGACAATTTTATTTCCTTCTCAGACCATTGACTGTACACCGGCGTGCTCCAGCAGCTCATTTAAAGCCATCTTCTCTCAGTGAGCGACTGAAGTCTTTCTGGCAGATTGGAAGGACGTGGAAAAGTCAGGAAGTCGATCGTGTGTGTTCGCCTGCGTTTCTTTCTCAAACAAACACTAACAGTGTGTTGACTGCATGGCCTTGCTGGCATTTTCATTTTCCAATTGGCAAGCTCGATTAATCGCAGCACTCCTATACAATGCGACGCACATGGCCACCCACTGCTGCTGGCTCTCATTATTCCCCAACACGGGAAAATGTGCTCCACGGAAAACGGAGGCAGAGAAAGGGCAAGAAGAATTCTATACAGGAAGGGTATGTATGAGTGATAAAAGTAACAGGGAAAAGAGAACAAGAGACAAAGATGGAAGAAATGAAAGGAGGATTGGGTGATACAGAGAAAGATTTGGATTGCTGTGAATAGGTTGTGGCTGCGCTGTGAGGAAGACTGATAAAAGACTGGGGCTGCTCCATGTCCCCTCAAGGCTTCTGCTTCTATCTGAATATTCATTGAGCTGACACTGGCTTTTCTCGCCACCATCTATAAAAGGATGCCAATTGGCTTTTACCTTGTGGCTTCTAATAAGCCTGTGCGCCTAACATGCATACAAATGACTCTTCGTAATACACAAATGCACATACTCGTTCCCGTAACCTTCTCACGAGCAGCCTCAAAACAGCTTAAAGCACCATGACGGTTTACTCTCAATAAGTTTCAATTGCTGTGCATTAAAGAAATTACTACATTTTTTAAAATGCCACTTGTTTGGCTTAATGTCTCCAGGATTGAAATTGAGACTTGCTGACTTTATCTGCTTTCCTGCATGCAGTATGATTGCTTATTCTTTCTTAATAATGAAATATCTGATCTGCTGCAGTGGTTGGGGGTGGATGAAATTGTTTTAGGAAATCCTTCAGTTTGTCAAAAAGCAGATTATTCATCCATTCAGCACATTTATATATATTTTTTTCAGCTATGATCCTGGATAGTCAGGTTTGCTGTGATTTTTGTAATCACATTGCATCACTTTGCTTGGGGTGGCAGATATCTTTGTGAGAATAAATGAGTTCGCTGGAGAATCTGCACTCTGCAGGTACAAGATCTTTCCTGTGTAAACTTAATTTTTAAGGCTGGCTGTCACAGTTGACGTGGATTGTCGCAGACATACAATCTTGTTCTTTTAGCGTGTGTGTGTGTGCGTGTGCGTGTGTGTGTGCAGAGGATATTTCTCATCCAAGAGTTGAGTCAATCTGGATTTTGGTTGGGCGAAACTGCCCAAATCTGTATGCTGCTCCTAATCCCTGCGCACAAACACAGACATACACTCTGGACCTTCGCTGAGCAGCTACATCTGAACCCTCAGATCTAAAAATCCTTTTCATTTTGTACTCCAGTTTATTTGTAGGGGTGGTGTTGGTCCTGGGTTTGTGTGCTGGCAGTAAAAAAAAAAAAAAAAAAATCTCCATGTTCGTAAGGAGGAAAGCCGTGAAGAATAAAATTATGTGAACTAGCTGAGCAGCAGGGCTATAGCTTCAAGTGGAATACGCACACAGCACAACGCTGCACACATTTTGTCCGTTTTGTACACTGGACAATCTTAAATATTCAGGCGTAATCCATTTTGGGGCTCTGCTGGTAAAATGTAGAATTCAAGTGAGATTTGAATCATCGGCCTTTCCCTAGATAACTGGGTGCCACAAGGACATAATTTCCTTTTTCTTAAATTAGAAAAGATGAGGTTGAATCTGCAGAGCTCGGCTGAAAAATGTGTCTCCCTCTGGGCAACACTGTATTTCCTGGTATTTCAAAAGTCTCCCAACTTTTACCTTCTGACTTAGTAGATATTTCACACTCTGTCTCTGTTGTAGAAAGGGAGATTATGTGTGTAGGTTTCTGCACCTGTGGGAAATTACTTTACCTACCACTTCAGAGACATTTGACTAATGTTTTTGTTGCTTGACATGAACTGAACCACCCCACATGTAATAAAAACACCAGAGCACAGTAAGGTAAGAGGGCTAGAAACCGCATTATAGGGTCATGCATCAGAAGGAGAAATAAAGAAAAGTGGGAGGTGGAAGATGAGATGAGATTAGATTTAAAACCTCCCTTACAAAAACTCGTTGTGTGTTTGTAGCTTATAGGAGAGATTGACTGTGATCAAGAAGAAAGTCTGAGTCATTGATTTTATCGTGCTCTGCCTCTGAAGAGCGAGGCTTTGTGGAAACTTAGATTGTAGTAGAAAAAGCTCAGTGAAAATGCCTAAATTGAGTGCTTGGAGAGGAGGGCTTTGGTGTGGCTTAAATATTCATTTGCTAGTGGCAGTAGCTCTGGAGTTAGGTTTTAGCTCCAAGCAGTGGATCTCTTGACACACTATTTGTCAAACATCAGTGATTTTTGCCCTGTGGGCTGACGCAAAACTGATTTCAAAAGCATGGGGTTTAAATGTTGAGTTACAGGAGCATTTATTGTTCTCCTGTGGAGAAAGGTGTTTTTGTGTCTTAATAAAGAGGTTTGCTTTAGTAGTTTAGAAATGACAAGTGGTTAGTTGATAGGTGGGTATGCTATTTCTGAAAATCCGTCACCCTATAACAGTGCATCGTCGGTGTAATTGTTCTGTTTGATTGTGTTTTTGGATAAAGTTTGTTGTTTTGTCTCAAATTGTGTATTTTCATACTTATGCTCACCACTATGAGTGTACACTATCGAGCTTTCAACTATAGCTTTCAATGGATGTCATGTCTTGGCAATGCAGGGGGAATGGAGAGACCACCAAACAGCCAGCAGAAGGACTCTGTTTAGCCGATACTGATGTTGTCATTGCTAGCCAGGAAGCTAACAACAGAACAAAAATAAAAATAAAAGCTAATAAAATCTAAACTAACTAAAATAAAATAAAATTATGGCAGAAATAGCCTTAGTTTTGTATTTGTTAATCTGATGCCACTTTTATGGACATGTTTATTGAGGCTTTGTATGTCTTCTGTTTACGTTGTAATATCTATCATAAGCGCTAAAAATAAAAAAAAAACAATAAAACTAACATTCAAACTAATAAAAAGTAAACTGAAATGAGCAAAACTAATTTAAAAAAAATCCAAAATGTAATAACTCTGCAGTGGAAGATTCACAACGTCCACAACATCTTACATGTGTTAGTAAGTAATTACAATAACAACCGGACACATACAGTCCATTGCAGAATTAAGAGGCCTACAACAATAAGGAGATACATAATGACAACAGATATAACAACAAATGAGGACTTCTATTTAAAAGCAGAGATGGAAGATGCTCTTTAAAGTAAATTTAAGAATCCAAATGTATCACACGAGCAAAATATTTTCAGTCTTTGTTAGCGAGCCTGTTATTTAGGGGAGACTAATTCACATTCACGACTGCAGTCTAAACAACACCCAGCTTTGTTGCCGTAAGACATGTGAGTAATTAGATAATGTATTTGGTGTGCCACATGAAAATATCCCAGGAGAAACATTATATGAAGGCATTGATTCAGAATGCATTCGGAGCTGTCAAATACAAAAAATATATTTTTTTTTCCCCCCAGTTTGGCAAGACACCAAGCAAGCATTTGGACATTAAGTCGCCGCTGGCTGTCTGTCAACTTTTCTCGATGTCAAATCATTGTTGGAAAATGTTCAGGAGCATTACCATGACATCAGTTTGAGGTACTTCTTAAACATCGCCTACACATCCGTGTTAGAGTTTTTAGCAGGAGACGGTTTGTTTTCTACTATCGTTTTTATCGATTACAATAAAGTGACTTAAAGATTTCTCAATAGAAAAATGTTTAAGTCACCGAGTCACTGAGTTAACTCCCTTCACATATGCGTCATAGGATTGCTGAGTTTATAATGCTGACGTCATAAGTCCCTAGACAGAGATGGAATAGTTTTAATTGAGTTTGATGTGTTAATTTCACCAATGAAATTCAGTTTAGGTGTTCAAAAACATAAACAGCTTAAAAGTTTTTATTAATCAAAAGAAAAAGTGAAGAAAACATGGTTAGATAAAACAAGTCTGTGTATGTGGAGAAGATACTGTGTGGACTCCATATTAGTTGTATTTAATTGCTTTTTTGCAATAATCTGATCCCTATTTTTCACTTTGTAAGAGACTGTCTGAATTTACCTCAGTTTTGCGTAGGACCACGGTTGGCATCCATCCTTTTAAGCTTCAGTTGTTGCTATAGAGGATGTTGGGACTTCATGCATGTTTGCTGTGTAGCTCTTGTTTACGATTGTGCTGCTCTCAGTTCTGATTGGACAGATGTTTCTTTTACCATTGCCACTATACAGCTGCGCATAACGGCTTTTCTTTCTTCTTCATTCCTCTACTACCTGAAGCGTACTTCAGGATCCCGTAAAACATTGTGTTACAGATGGTTTGAAAGCGGGTTGAGAGAAGCCATCTATGTCCACTGTGATGGCTTACGACACCAACTGTCTGCCATCTATAATAAAGTTTTGAGATCCCTTCCCAGAATAAGGGGTCCATGGCCCTCTTGGAGACACTCCCATAGGGCTTAAATCTAGGACTCTCCACCAATCGCTCTTAGAACTGAAGAAGCTTCTCGGATGAGAGGTGAAACGTCTTCAAGGAAACTTAAACAAGTCCAGACGCTTTTCTTTCCAAGCTCCTTAGATTGTATTACAGAATTATTCAGATCCACATACTGTCTTTGATTAGGCAACTATGTTAATATGTTACTTGGCTGCAATAATGCCTTTCTTGACACAAACCTGCCCATTTATTGGAGAACACTGGCTATCATGAGTGCTACAGGTTGTTGCGGCATGCTGGAAACAGTGTTTTGAAGTTCCACCTTTCACAGTTTCTTGGTGTTGGCTAATGTTGTGTCTTAGATGTTCTCAGGTTCCATTCAATAAAGGAAACAATATCCTACTGGTTTCTCATCCTGCGTGCACCTCACATTTGTTAAAACGCAAAGCTTCAGGTATCACTGCTTTGAACAGCACTCTGAGCGTCTGGTGGTAGATAAAAGAGAAGTTTTTCCCTCTGCTGCCAGTGCACCACCCCGTGAAGCTTCATTTGAAGATTAAATCTGCAATTTTCAACCCATAAATGACTCCTTCCTAAATGGCTTCCTCCTAATGTAAGAGGCCATTTGTGCCATTTACGCCAATGGCATGACTTACAGCGACAAAGGCGGGTGTTGTTGATTTAGACTGCAGTTGTGAATATAAATTAGTCTCCCCTAAAGACCATGCCTGTTAACAAGGAGTGAAAATGCTACGCTCACTTGATGAATTTTGAAACTTTGATTTCATTTTTACCACGTTAAATTTGCCCTTTTGATGAAAACTATGCAACTATATTGATAATGTTAATTAAACAGCCTTGCAGAGGTTAGCCTTTAAGGTTTGGCATTTTTTAAACATAAGAAACTGTTGTAGTGTTTTTACAATTTCTTTTAGCACAGCTCGTGTTTTGTCAGTGCACTTGGAAATCTCTTTTGGGTGTTCTCAGTGCAATCCTGATCGGGACTTTTCTTTTCATTAAACGCGACAGGGATTTCATCACCTGGAGGCAACAGCTTGCCTGAGGTTTACATGTGTGAAGCAGCCGCAACTTTAGTAATTTCCTAAACTAGCAGATGGGATTATAAGATCGGCATTATGAGTGACAAAAGAGTTTACATGAGGGCAGGATATGTAAACGAGTAAGCGCTCCCTCTGTAGGGTGGCTTGGTGGGTGTGTGACTCGGGGGGGCGCGTCCTTATTTAGGCATATCCGATTCCCGCCTCTGTCATTGCACTTTAAAAAAAAAAAAAATTTGCTACGAGCAATTGCTGCTGCACCGCAGCCGGCGTAATTAGCCAGCGCACCAAAGAGCAGTGTTTCATTACACTGGAGTGAGATCTTTATTTGATCTTTCTCTTTTAAAACATTTCCCTGTTAATACCCCTTCTGATGCCTGATTAAAACTCTCACAGTAATGTGCATATAACGTCCCCCCCCCACATACACACACGTACACACACGTACACACACACACACAAACCCTCTATCAGACACAAAAAGCCAATTTAAGAAAATTAAAAATCTTTTAAAAGGATGTAGTTATCTCACTTTTTTTTCCAGCGGACATTTTTATGTAACTCAATTGATGCATGACTGTTTCCATTAACTTCTGAACCCTAAGTTGGTATAAATATCCTTCTCAATTTAGATAGTGGTGAGTGGTGAATGGGGCGTTACGTTGGCATGCATGTAGCGCGCCGACCTCCACCTCAATTCTTGACGAATCGTTCATTCTGTTCTTTTTTTTTTGGACTAAGCCGATGTTGCTCTTTGCTCTGTCAGCGAGCTCAGAGGACCAGCTGTCTGCGGTGACACACAGATATACAACGCAGCTCTTAATTGCGGCATTGTGATATTGCATATGCAAATCTTTCGCCACAGTGTGTCATTTATTTTTTTCCCCACTCGTTCCTAGTCATCTCGGTCAATTTGCCCTCCCCTTCTGAAAGCGAAAGCATCTTCTCCTTTATCCGCTCACTTACCCACGTTTTATACAGCATCTGAGCAACCTTGTATTTTTGCCCTCAAACCCATTCCTGTGAGGCTTATAGCATGTAAGCCTTGCGAGAAAGAGAGAGGGGGAGATAACGACAGTCTAATAGGGTTTATCAAAGTCAACCTGAATACTCTAACAGTCTGGGCCTGGACATCAAAGCCTACTCTCCACTCCACTGCCAACTACTCTGGGCATCCGTCAAATAGCCAAGCAGGGGAAAGTCTAAATTGACTTAACTGGACGACGGAAATGTTTGTATTGTAGGGACAGATACTGTGATGAAGGTGTAATCCCAGCCTGTCAATGTGACTGTGAATAAACCTGACATTTTGAAGAATTAACTCGCAGGTGTCGCAAGAAGCTCTGTCCTATTTGAAACTGTGTGAAGGAGTCAGGAAGCAGCCGTGCTCATCAGTAGAAAATGCCAGAATGCTGCAAGGTCTGCCCCAACATACTTTACGACATGCTATCGATTCAAGAGGAGATGAAAGGAAATGCTGTGTGATTTGATTTCTCATTCATTGGTCTTAATTCCCCCTGACACACATTGAGAAACAGACGGTCCTTTTGATTGCAGTGAATCTGACCAACAGGGTTATTCTCTCTAGGAGATCAGAGTGTTTCTTCCCATTTTTATAAGACTTCAAAGGTTACATGCAGAAATAAATGCAGCTCATATACAGTGTGTATGTGTATATATATATATATATATATATATATATATATATGTATGTATGTATGTATATGTGTGTGTGTGTGTGTGTGTATGTATTCATCCTCTGTAAGCCATCATGAATCTGCATATTTGTGTGAGTCACGCAGAGCAATGTTTGCATACTTCCCTGGCAGTAAAAATTAAACAAAATTATGAAAACAAACACAGAGGCTTTGCATAGTAAACCTATCTAAGGGATAAAAATCCATTATGTGAACTGCACTTTGTACTCTCCACAGGGCACAGAAAGAGATATTTACATGCAGCTGATCCTGCTTCACTTTGATTCTGTAGTATCATTTTATATTTTGCCACTCTTAACTGGGGCTTTCTAGTCAGGATTGGCTTCAAATTATAAGTGGATGTTGGTATTCTTTGATTTCTCAGTGAGCCCATCTTCTTTTTTCTTTTTTTTGCCTGTCCCGTTTGGATCTTTAGCCATCAGAATTATTGTCTGAAGACCAAGAAAGATGCCCAATGGATTTAATTTACCAAGTGGATCATCACGGCCTTGTTGTATTGGTCCATTTGATTGATCTTCTTATTATTTATTTTATTTTAAGTTATTACAGACGGGACAGACATGACTGGGGGATAGGAAAGGGAGAGAGAAATGAAGGGAGGGAAAGAGAAACAGAGGGGAAGAGGAACAGTGAGAGAAGACACTAACAAAAAAACAAAACCCGCTGGATCACCTGTTGAGAGAGAGAGAGAAAAAAAAGAAGAAAACAAGCAAAAAGAGAGCA
>VOQK01014748.1:9361-26744 GCA_015052645.1 Benitochromis conjunctus
ATAATGAACAGAGAAAAAATGTTGAACAAAACCAATAAACATTCCCGAGGAGTAGAGCTAGCTGTGTTTTCAGCATTTTAATTATATGTAGATTGTTGCTTTCTGTGAGGAGGTCAGCTCATAAGATGCTAAAGTAATTGGCTACGCTCTGCTTGGCTTTCTTGTTAGTTGCTCCTACTGCTGGCAGAGGACTCAGCAGGCTGCTCACATACACACACACATACACAATGGAACTCCTTTTCCTTTGCCAAGCTGAACAAACCTAAACCTCAGTGCAGGCAGAGGCTCAGAGAAACAGGAGCTTTTGCTCAAATGTTAGAGACACGTCCAGGAAAATGCCCAAACATAAAACTGTCTTAATTTTTAACAGCTGAATTGAATCACCATGTGTCACCAGTCTGTAACAGCGATATGATGCATCTCTGCTGTCGTCATGCCTAATGCTGATAAATGGATGAGATCACAGCAAGCAACATCTGTAATGATGAAGAGTGTTTCTAAAGGTCATTGTGTGTTGTTTGCTCTCACCTCCTGGGACAGGCCTACTTGATCGGCTGTGTGTGGAACTGCTACAGATATGTGAGCGGCAGGGGCACCACGGAGGTACTGGTTTATGTCACCACAAACGACACCACGGTGAGTCCGCTTAGCCACCCACCAGCGTCTCACCTCAAGGACACACTGACAGTCCTTTCACTATCAGAATGTAATTTTATTGCATTTTCACATGGGATTAAATGGGATATTCTGCATCGTCATGTTCATACTGGAACAGCTACTGGTTATAAATGTGTAACTGTTCAACCTCAGATTCAGATGTTTTCTTCAGCGTCAGTGTTATTTCAGTTAAATTAACTATTAAAAAGAATGCAGAAAGCAAAGTGATCCACTCACAAAGTGAATTTATTGTCTCTTAAAATGTTTTTAATGTTTTTTTAGGTGTGATTGGTTGGCTTTTTTGAGTTTGGTATAGTCCACTGCACATGCCCCCCCTCAGCGTTCACTCACAGGGGTTTGAAAGGCTTTACCATAGTCACGGTTTCCATTTGTCTGTTTGTAATCCTCCAGGATGATACACAAGACATTAATCTGTCTCACAGCCGCTGTCGTCTCAGTACGCAGCACTTCATCTGTCACTTTGTCCTTGTGCCGCCATGGCCCTGCTGCACGCTGCTGACGTTTTTCACCTTGTGAAACAGACTGCACACCCGGCAGCTAATCCAGCAGGGGCTGAAGTCATATTGTGTATCATATGGCCTTTTAGCAACTATCGGATAAATGCCAGTTACTCTGTCCACTGCTGACTGAGGAGAAACAAGTTGTATTTATTTTTGTAGAATTCAATTAGAAGATTAAGAAAACAAGCAAAAATTTTATTTAGAAATATACTGACTCTTAGATATATTCAAAGAAAAAGGAAAAAATTTTAGCACTTAAATGTTGAGTCAATGCGTTGATACTAGACTTCTTTATGTGCCCAGAAATGCACCTGGCAAATGTGAAGTAGATCAAAGGTCAACACAAAGAGACACATACAGAGATTCCTTCATTTATTATTTATAAAATCAGTGAAAATCCCAGTGAATGTACGAATATATCTAATTAAATACAAATCTAAAAATAAACACTTTAGTTGGCTAATGTAAACCAAAACGGCTCTCTGTGTATATATAAATATATTAATTTATCATTGTGTATATAGTTGAATAAATATTGACTAAAAATCCAAGTATTTATTCAGAATATTTATTTAAACAAAAAAGAAAGACTTGGAACAGCTGAAAAACCTGAAGGCTGCAGCATAAGCATTGTGAATTTCAATGAGAGAGCTATGTGACAACAAATGGTTTAAGTTCAACAAATATTTGTGTCACATAAACAGGTTAAAATAGCTTTCATTGGCCTTAATAATGATGTGGTTTTATCACTGCATTTCCTGTGTCCACACACAGCTGAATGGAGCATTGCATCTATTTTTACTGTTATAGAGCCGGAGGTATGTCTAAATGGCTTTTTAAAAGCACCAACATCAAGTACCCAGCTGTTTATCTGCGGTGCTTTTATAAAAATGCCATTAAAATGCACAAGGGTCGTTTCTCTCTCTCTTTCTCTGGGATGTTTTTTTCCATCCCTTCCATTTATATACCTCTGTCCTCCCTCTTCTTCTGGACATGTTACATAATTGTCTGCTTGTCTGCTTTATTTCAAACCCTCTCTGTGATATGTTTGCCGGCCATCCCTGGCTGTTTCACAGTTCCATCCCCTCGGAGCGTATTCTTTTTTCTTTTTCTCATTCTTTCACTGAATTAGCAGCAGTACTGGTTTTATAACACCATTTACAGAGAAGGAGCTCAGATAGAGAGAGGAGTGCAGCCTGGCCTGTAAAGCAGGGCCGTGTGTGTGTGTGTGTTTGTTTGTTATCCTTGCAGCTAATCTTCTATGGGTATAGAATAAAGGGTCTAATGGATGGGGAGGAAAAACAGCAAAGGAAGCTATGCCACTGTCTCTTTACTATGTGATATGGTGTAACGTGCTGTATATTAGGCAGGTGAAATGTCAATTCTGCAGAGGTAATGTCCAGGTACAACACTTTAGAGGAATCTTATTACACTGCATTTTAGTGTATAGAAGCAAAATATTTATATTTGTGTTATATTCTGGTTGTATTGTATATAAACGAACTTGGACCTCTTACGAAGTACCTCAGTTTTTTTTCCTCTTTCTTCTACAAACTGTACAATATGAAATATGTACAGTACATTTTCAATTTAAATGGCTTTAACTGTTTGTAACTTTGTTTCACTACAACAAAGCTCTTTGTCTATTAACAACAGGGTCGAAAGCATCCCATGGACCCCAGTTGTTCACATTTTTGGCCCCCTGCAGTCAGTAAATGGCTACAATATGTAGGCTCAGGATAGGACCAGCACATCACAGGCTCTGGTCACAGAGCCAGAGACCATTAGCAACCACCTGACAACCACTAGTTGCTAGGGAAAAATGTGTATTCCCCACTGGCTGGTGAGTGGTTGTGTGAGGCTCCTTTCTGTATTCATTGTTCAGTGAGAAGTATATGCCGACCTGAAAACTCTTTGCATGGGTCACCTAGGATTTAGGTGGTCACTCACAGTTTGTATGGATGTTGCCTACTTGTCTGCAAGCACTCGCCAAGTGGAAGTGAAAGCAAAGAGTGCCAGCATGTTTTTAAGTGGTGATTTGGAACTGAGCTACTTCTGGTTTCTTATTTCAGGTTCTGCTGCCACCATACGAGGAAGCTGTTGCCATCCCACCGAAGGAGCCTCCCCCACAGTATATGGAGGCATGAGATATGCCCTCACTGCTGGATTATGTACCCCAATCTTCCAACCACACCTCCTTACAGCATTAGGACTCCAACGCTGGTTGCATCGTGTTGGAAAAACAATGTCTTAGATGCTGGTCCAGCTTGGATTCCTGCCAACTTTAGAGTAAATTAGGCCGACCTGAGCCAGTATTGCCATAAACTCTGCTCCCCTCCACCACCACCACCCTCCCGGTTGTTGTGACATATGCCCCCTCTTCTCGTCCCCTTTGTCCTCTTCCAAGGACCAGCATCACATCAGCTTTCAGACTCCAACCCCCACCGCCCACACTACTTCCAGCCAATCCTCTGGGTAGCCGCTGTTCCTTGGAAGTGACTCCTGCACGCCTTGATCACTCCGACCCGACTTAATGTGCACTTTTCTTCACGTGAAAAGTGCAGCGGTTTGGCCACCAACTGTTAACCCACATTACTGTGAACCTCCTTTGCAGTGTTTTGTCTAGAAACAAACTACCTGAATAGAGACACAGCAAGAAAAATAGCGAAAAGGAAACTTACATTATTAGTTATACAAGAGCACTTTTTTCAGAAATTGAACAATTTCCTTAGTTGAATGTAATTTTTGTAAGATGTTTTTGTATCACAGTAAAAACTGAGAGAAAACACATGAATACTAAAAGGATCTCCTGTTCTTATAAAATATCTCCAGCGTGCCGATGTTGCTCGTCCTGCTGGGAAAGTGTTTCGAGAAAGGTTTTATGACCGATAATTGCTCTTGTCTTCCTTTTGTATCCACAGTATGTGAACCCATAACCCGCTGACTGGCCGTGTAAACCCCGTTTGCACCGTTGATTTAAATCACAGTATTCCATTTAGCCTTCCTCACCTCCTCCTTTGTATGTTCAAAATCTAAAATGACCTTAGCACAAACCTGACACACATTTAGAAACCCAATACACAGAAATGTGTGTGAGTAATGATAATGATAAATATGTAGAAATGTTTCCATCTGTCTTGTGTTCTGGTCGAGTTTTGGCTGCAACAGCATCGACTGCGTCTTTGTTTGTTTTTTGTACGTGGATCATGGTGTGTGAGCTGATCTTTTTGGTTGAGCTAACTTAGCTGGGCTGAGGGCATTTTCCTATAAATACTGTGTGACATGCTGCTGCACATGCAGATTCTATGTGTGTGTTTACATTTTTATGTGCGCTTGCCTGCGTGTAACATTATCATGTAACTCCTAGGTCACGTATATGTCGTAACATTTAGTTTTCCCATGCGGCGATGATTTGATGAGATCTTCGGTGATTTTCTTGAAATGAAAACATTGGATGGGACTCTAAAGCATTAGATCAGCATAATAACACAAAATCAGTGTACATTATATGATTCTAGTTAAACAGTGTAAATGCTTCTCCTTTGTCAAGAACCGTTTAGGAAAACAGTCAGTAGACAGTAAATAATGTATTTAATCCGGTTACATGAATTACATTTTATTATTCAGTCTATGCAACAGTGCATTCACCAAATTGTTAGGCTAGGAAATACAGATGTGGTCAGAAGTTCACATCTACTTAGATGGCCATGAATGCCCTGGTACTTTTGATTTCTTTGAACTCTTCTTTATCCAGGGTGCAATGATTTTACGGCATACATCTTTAATTACTTTAAAAATACAAGAACTAGGTGCACAATTTATTTTGAATAAATCGGATGTATAAATATAGCCGCACTAATATTTGGTTAAATGTCCCTTAGCAAGGGGTACCTCAACCAGACGCTTTTGTTAGACATCAGTAAGCCTCTGGCATAATTCTGGCTGGATATTTGACCACTCTTCTTGGCAGGAAAGTTCATTTAAATTGGTTGGTTTCCCGGTATGGAACCGACTTTTAACTGTAGCCCATAGATTTCCAATAGGGTTGAGGTCGGAGCTGTGGGAAGGCCATTCCATAAGCTTAAGGTTATCCTGCTCCATCCATGTACTTTTGGGAACATTGTCCTGTTGGAACAACCCAACTGTGTGACAATTTTAACTTGTGCAACTCTACAATTCTCCTCAGAGCTTCACTGACTTAAGCTGTATAATCATTCCACCCTTGAAAAACAACAGCTCAAATATATAATTTTAAAAGCCCAAAATGAACAAAACATTCATGTTCATGATGAGTGTAGGTAAACTTCTGACCACAGCTGTACGTGCACCATGATGTAGTTTTGTTCCATTTGATGCTAATAACATAGTCCACGGTGTAGTCATACGTCTGCCTCTCTGTCATCGTCCCTGCCTGTGTGAATTATGACCACTGCTTCTGCAAATCCAACAAAGCTGAAAATGAAATTGCACTTTAAGCTCACTGAAAACTGCTGTGTCTGTAGTTGTTTTTGTGTTTTCCATCTTTGTTGTGTGATCTGTCTGCAAAGTTGCAGAGGTGAACATTTTAAGTGAGTCTGGAGAATTTCTGCTGAGTTTTGCAGGTTTTAATGCTTGGACAGTGTTTGGACCAGTGGATGGCTGATGGCTTTTTTTTAATTAGTCACTACGAGACTGTTCTCCTCTCTTGTTGGATCTGCATGAGCTCACGTCTTTAATTCTGAATAATAAAAAAGCTAAAACATCTAGTCTGTGCTGAATTTATTTGAGTGTGTTTTTGAGAAGGAAATAGTTTGGAGTAGGCAATTCACTTAGGAACTATTTATAGAGGAGCTGTTATGCTATGTTATTTTCTTCTTTTTCCCGGATTTATAATTGGTTTTTACTTTTACAACGTTATAGATGAATCCATTCTGAAATCTGAGGAAAAACAGTCAAACACTGTTTAAAGAAACCAAACATGTAGCACAAGAGAACTCAGTTTTACAACCCAAAATTACAATAATAGAGATATCAGGCTCTAAATAGTTCAAACAGTCCCCAGCCTAAATCAAATAGCACCCTATGCCATTCTCCAAAATACGGCTTATGCTCACCAACCTCTTGTAGTAAGACGCTTCCCCCTTCAGCAAACATACAGTCTCTTACTTGTTAATAAGTTATTGTTATTCATCAGTTTATCATGTGACCTGATACAATCAATCGCCATCCTACATTCAGCCACGTTGGTGAGAGACGGATTGAAATTAAACATTTTAAGCTTTTCCTCACTTTCATGTTTTCTGTCAAATATACAGTTATAGAAGCTTTTTTTTCACAGCTGTGAATAATGAGCTAACCCTGTTTGAAAGTAATCTCTTGTGAACCAAAAGGTTCACATTTCACATTTTTTTTTGAGGAGGGGGGAATTAGTTCATTCAACATGCTGATACAGAAAGTTATCAAACCAGCGCTTTTCCTAAGGCTTTCTGTTTGGGAATCACTGCAGCATGTGATAAACTGAATCATATATGCCAGCCGATTTCTAGCCTCATGTTTCTGTTCTTGGATTAGTGGAGTCCAAGAATGAAAACATGGAGCTGAAACTGAACAGAACAGTATTTCTTTAAATTAGCCACCTATCTGAATGTCTTTTTATGTGTATGTCTGAGCTTTTTTCAAACTTAGCAAGCATTTTCTCTCCTCATACTTCAGCAGCGGCTCTAAGCCTTTAAGGCAGTCTCGTTTTGAGACTACTGGGAGGAAGAAAAAAGGCCCTCAGGGCTGTGGACAAACAAGCTGGCAGATGAGAACGGATTTAAAATGCTTCATAATGGAGGCTGGCATTACCTTGGGTGTGACGGTGCGATCCCAGACAGATGAGCTCACCTACTTTCTGCCACTGGGACGCTGACAGAAAATAAACTGGGTCACATTCTGTCCCTCTTCTTGCTGAACTGCTTGTCAGGGGCAGGGTTGCAGCACTGACATCTGATTCAAAAGGAGTATTTTTGAAAGAGGACACAATAGCCAGAGAGGGTTGGTTTTTTTGGGGGGGGAGGGGTTATATTTTTCTTCAACATCTGGCGGCAGGATTTGTACAGAATGACCTCTATAATCCTGAAATTCTTCACCAAAATGTTTTTCAGGATTATTTTAACCAGATAAAACAAGGACTGATTTACTGACTTAGATAGAAAAGAGAGACCTAAAATAGCTCGGTATGTGCAATGACAATGAGGGAAGTGGACAAGGCTCCCAGTAAATGTCCACTCAGATTAAAAGTGATGCTTTTTACCAATGAAAAGTAATCAGTATAACATACAGGGCCTGCCAATGTGCAGCAAAGAACTTTAAGTTAAAATGTGATATTTATCCCAGAAAAATACTCTTCTCAATCTTCTGCAGCATCCTTTCATATCGTCCTCATTTCACACGAGGCGGCTGCTTCATTAGAATGATATTACCAGACTTTATTTCATTCAATTTAATTGGGAAATGAGAAAATGGCTTAGAGAAATAATAAGTGGGGAAAAAATGGGCCAAAGCATTCGATGGATGATGGACAGCTTGTATCTCTCTCTGGGTCATTGGGCGAATGCAGCAAACTTACTGTTACAGCATCTAAGAGATTAATTTATTATATCATCGGTATCTTTCAGCAGGTTTTTTTTTCTGGTTTTCAGGCACTGCATTCAGTCCACATGCTCATAACATTCAAATTTGCGTGAAAAATCAGTCAAATATTTCCCACAGTAAGTAAATGTATTTTAAATCACCTTTCAAGATACAAACTGTGAGGTACTTTTCTAAAAATTGGTGCATGTGTGTGGGAGAAACCCACAGCATGCTCAGAGTCTTAAGATCACACGGTCATCCTCAGATTGTTTTCTCTGCTCTCAGGCAAAGTGTCCTTTTTGACATTTGTAAGGCCCTCCTATCTATCTGCCATTACTCTGAATTATTCACATTCCCATGAGTAATTCTCAGATTAAATCCTTTCTATAGCGGGCTTCTCCTTTTTAATACAACTGATGCAACTGCTACAATTTAGGGCACAAAAAAAATAAAAGAGGCCCAAGTCAGCCTCAGTCTGACGTGCATCAGCAGTTAAACATGAAAGGATTAATCAGCTTTATCCACCCACGCTACCAAACTGCCCTTCAGCAAGGCACCCGCTACAGCAGAGGATTTTTGTGGCCAGGCCGCGACCTCTGTGGAAGTAAAAAGCAGCACAGAAACTCCACAGCCTCATGGATGAATTCATCCTCGTTATGTTTCAGTGATTGGCCAGAGCCCTGCTACACGTAAACTCACAGCCAACAAAAGCCCAACGTACTGATGTTACAGAAGCACTGAGAACTGATGCTGCTCATCACCTACGCTTGTTTATGCTGGTTAAAATCTCCAGATCAGTGACATAAAAGTTTAAATCAACAATATTAATTTGAGGCTTTCAAAGAGTCACTGACAAACAGGAGGCAAAATTTATTAAGTTTACATTTATAGTAGGGGTTTATTTTAAAAATCAAGTCAGCTAGGTTTACAAGAGACCCTGCACCACCTTTGTTCTTGGTTCTAGCATTGAAGATCCAGAGGACATCAACTGTATGTGTAACAGATGTAGCCATCACCTTTTAAAGCCTTTAATGCCGGTGACTGCAGTGTCCTTACTGGATTAGAGTCAACACGGTGCAGCACACGGACATCCCCATGCTTTATGTAAGTGAGGTGTGAGCGTGACAAACGGTCAGATCCTGATGGTTTATGAGGTGATAATCCTATGAAGAAAGATCTCTTTAAACAGCTTCCTGTAACTGTCTACACAGGAGAGAAAAGGTTACGGCGATCAGAAATGAAACGACAGCAGCTTCTTTCTGTTAACACCAACTTTATTTATAACAACAGATCTACTGAGCAGGCTGCTGCTGTTCCGGCATGCTCCTGATGATGTCAGAATCGCCTAAAGAGGAAAAGAGGAGCAGAGTCAGTGGATTTCAACTGCCACATATACAAACATGCACACTTATACCACCCAAAGAAATGCTGCAAGTCTTTAAATACCCCACACAAATAAAACAACAATGACATTGTGAGGATAAATGTTGCCACTGGAGGATCTCTATATGAACTGGCTGTAAAGTGCTGACAGTTCAACTAAAAGCTCCGACTAGCATTCATCTAGCAAACCACTAGTCCTGAGTGGGACAAGTGACAGCATCTGCTTCCAACAGGCTCAAAAATTCACAGAGAGAGAGAAAAAGGTAGTCAATCTACTCCACAGGGAAGTCCACCATGTCAGTGCCTAATCTGTCATCTTTGACATATTTACTGTCATTTTAAAGCTTGATTTGAATGTGATGTGGATTCATGGATTCTGATCATTTGTTCCAGTGGTTTTTCAAACAAAGAGCAGCTCTACTGAGCAGGCTGCTAAAGAAATATGTTGAAGACCTACAAACAATCATTCCTCCTGACTGCTCTGCATCTTATGTTATGTGTTAAATGCTGTCACTTCTAGTACTTGTGAACTAAAATTGTTACAAATGGAAAAATTAATACTTCCTCTAGCACTAAAACACCGTTTGGGCTGAAATTGTTGTAGATTTGTGTTTGTGAAGTCGCTGCCCACAAATCAATTTAACTTCCAGGCAGTGACGCACACCAGCTAGTGCCTCAAACATCCCACTGAGCTTTTTAACACTTACTCCCACAGTGTATATAACATCTAATTCCCATGGAGGTGAAGAAGTGGTTCAGTGAACATAGGTTTCAAAACAAAAATGGGTACTCACCAGGGTCGATGATAGCCAGTGTGCACACCCTGTAGTATTTGCCGCAGGCTGTGCCCAACTCGATGTTGTTTCCACTGTAGTGGTGGACACCAGTCTTGGCCAGCATAGCATAATATTCAATCTCAGATTTCCTGGACAAGTAATAAAGGTAAATGTAAGCCAAACGCACAAGTGGTCAAACACCGCAAAAAGGGTAAAGCTGACACAAGACAATTTAAAATATACAGAAACAAGTGCAGATAACTCCACAGCCATAGTATCTTCTAACACTTGAATCTACTAACTTTAGAGACGTTTCTGCATACTGTTTTTTTGTGTTCAACATTTAGATTAAATTTATTAAAATTGCAATCAATATCTAAACATCTTCCACAAAGCAATGTTGGACCCAATTAGTCCACAATAAAAGAAAAAGCAGAGATCTCAAGCTTTTCTGAATTGTGACAGGCATCAGCTAGCTCAATTATGTAGCTGTCGTTACTTACTCAAAATTAAGTTTACACATGTGTACTTTTGCACCTTTACACTAAAAGACAGTGTGGCAAGTACAACCTTTCAACCTGCACAGAAATTACAAGGATGGGACCAACTGTCTGATACAACCCCTGCCCCAGGCCTACAGCATCTTTTCAAATTCTTTCCCTCCTATTTAGTGCCGAGTCAAACAAAATTACATCACAGATGCAAATTTTGGGACCTGTGGCAAATGGAGAACGTAACATCACTTTTGTATCCAAAGAACTGGGATTTATTTTTAAATAATCTCTGTATGTGTGACAATGTTTGTGTAAAGTTTTGTTCAGAGTGGCCCTGGAGACAGGGTACATACACAATGATAATTACATAAAGATTTAGAGAGAGACTTGATAATTGGTCATTTATTTGCAGGTACATTGATCCTTACTATGAAAAATTATTTTTTGCTCATTATTACACCATCCTTGAACATTTAGCCTGAATAATACTGATGTGAAACAAACAATGGAAACATCCACTGGTGAAAGTCATCTTATTTACTAGTACATATGTAGTATCTCAATAAGGCGACACCAATTGATGTTTACATCAGTGCCCTCCTGTTAATAACCTCACTTCACTTAAATTTGATAAAGAAAAAAATTAATCCCTTCTATTTTAACCTTGTCATAATTCTTATTAGCACACTGAATCCCTTTCAATTCCTTAGTGTGTATGGAGAATATGTTTAGGGAAGTCTTGATATACCTGAGAGCTGGGCAGTTGTTTGCCAGGATAACCAGCTTGGCTTTTCCCTGACGGATCATCTTCTGGGACTGTTTGTAGCCCAGGACGTATTTTCCGCTCTTCATCACCAGCTGGAGACGGGAGTTGATGGACTCCATAGACTTTTTCTGAACATAGACACACACACATATCAAAATCTGAAGTCGGTGACAGCACGAGAGCTACACACCTCTCACACTCCACTACATATCGTATGTAATAAATATGACAACTATAACAGGGTATAAAAAGCGGACACACTTAAACGTGTTTTAACTTAATATTTGAGGGGGAAGCGTCCACGTTGTTGTCATTTTCTGTTAAATTTTATGAATTAGCATAATCTCTACTGCCGGTCCAGCTGCAAACGTGAACCAAACGGGCGGACACCAATAAACACTGATATAACAGTCAAGTATTTTATAAGATTTAAAGCAGCAATAAATCAACACTAAGCGACAAGACACTGAGTAGAAATATCAAGTTTTAAGCGGAGTATTACTGCGCTAGCTAACAGGCCCGGCAGTTACACGTCTCCACGTGAAGCCTGGCCGTGCAGTAGCGCATGCACTCCGGCCTCGCTCACCGTCTTCTTTGCGGCCACCATGTTTGCGGTTTAGTCCGGACCGGCCAACCTGCGGGCAGAAGGAGGAGAGCAGAGGACTGTCGTTAAAAAGTGGGACACAGCAAAATGTGAAAATGTGGCGAAAATCATGTTTATTTTATAAATAAAACTCGGAGCTCGCCTTACTGTGAGTTAACTCCAATATGGCCTCGGAGAGAAAGGAAGTCCCATGGTGCACTGCGCTCGTATCACTTCGGTGAGCATGCGCGGAACAGGACTGCGCAGGCGGCTAAGGGTAGGGTTTTCTGATACTTCAGCGATGAGAATATTTAGTGCACAAACGCTTCTATTTCAAACATTTTACTTAGCTTTTCACAAAAAATACGAAATAAACAGTATGTTATAGCCACACTTAAGTAAACTTGTGGTGTTTTACATAAAAAAAATATGTATTATGGTAGTCTTTAGTATGCCTAAATATTAAACAATACATGAATGGAGTCATACACCTAAATGTCATTCGTATAATTTAATAAATAATAACTCAGAAGATTAACTATTTTTTAATCAGTGTTATATGATGCTGAATTGTGTGTTGTTTAAAGATTGTACTTTCCTCTTCAGAACATTTGTGCTTTTATTTTGAAATCCAGTGCAGCGATCTGACTGGGCCCCTTCACCTAATGTCCTACTTTTAATGTAATTAGGCTACTTTAAGTACATTTTTAGTATCAAGTCAGTTATCGATTATAATTAGTTTGATTTATTATTTATATTTTTTGTACTTCTAACAATCAAATGGTGAAGGGAATCTTTTTAACTCCGTATTTGCCTCCAGTTCACTTCCTGCCATTTTCATTTTTAAAAACTAAAGGCTGACATTGCCCCCAAACTCTGGAATAATTTGCCACCCCTCATAAGAACGTCAACAATTTAAAAAATTAAAGGATCTCTTAAGACCAACATATTTTCAGCTGCTTTTGGTCAAGTCTAAAGTCCCGCGTGGATTGGTCACACAAATGTTTTCTACTATTTTATTTGACTGATTTTAGTATTGTTAGATATATGTTTTTATTGTTATTTTTTCATTATTCATGTTATTATGTTGTCTGTTTATGTAAATGTAATTATGTAATTAGACTCTTGAGACCTGAATTACAGATGTGTGCGCCCGTTAAGCACTTTGGCTCAATGCCTGTCTGCAATATAAATAAAATGATCTTGATTTAAATTCTAATATAAGCAAGCAATTCTAATTTAAGCAAGCTAATTAATATAATTAATTTAAGTGTTTGTCTTATAGTATGTTTCGCACAAGTACGGCAGCAATCTCCTAATGTTGTAAATCTGCTCAACATTTTGCAATAAACCCCTTTCTGATTCAGATTCAAAAAAATGACAAACTTAAGGCTAAATTAAATATTTTGTAAGCTATTTGGATATTTCTCTGCCAGCATTAGGGCTATTTTTACTATTGTTATTAATTACTATTGCTCTTTGCTCAGTGGCACGTCGGGAGTAGAGCTATTTGTTGGTGTGGTGAGAACGTTGCGCTTCACTTTCCCCGCCCCAAGAGGTGGCCTTTGCGCTCTGACTGAATAATGTATTTTCGTCCCTGAGCCAGCCTCAGGGAAACAGCCTAAGTTACAGTACACAACAAAAGCAACATTTCACCTGCGTGCCTAACTGGAGACCTGCAGCCACAACACAACAACCTGAAGCCGTTTACTGCAGGAAATGTGCGTAATTACGCACGGGACTGAAGGAATTTAGCGACCAGACGGTGCGTTTAGGCTCTCCTCCGAGGGTTTCTCATTTTACAGAGGTGATATATATGCACGACGTCATCAGTGCAGGCACAGTCAGTACTCACCTCTCAACTTTGAGCTCACAGTCCTCTGTATGCACAAGGCAGGATGGGATGCTCCACTAGTACCCAAACTTCAGCGGTAGATACGACTCGACCAAGTGCGAAGCCCGAGGAGAGCAACGGAGCCAGCACTACAGGTGAGGCAAAGAAAGAAAAAACAAAAAACATTTATACTTGTAAATTATATGATATGATAATAAATAGTAAAGTATATGATATTAAATAAAGGTAGTGAGATTTCTGAAAATATAAACATCTGTCCAGTGTGGAAATATGTGCCATTCACTGCAAGTATATTGCAAGTGGACAAATTTGATATTGCTTAATTCTGTTACAGTAAATATGTGAGAGTTTGACTGGAAACAAAGCTCTCATCCAAAAAAAACGACATCATATAGTTAAAAAATAACTTTGCACAGTGTGATCATCATTTGTTTCTAAACTTACTCTCTATTGAATTCAATTCTGTTAATCAAAAAGGGTTTTATTAACAAATTTATATGGTTAATTTCATTCAGTCAACACTATAAATAACTTTCTAACATGCTGGTAGGAATGTTGCATCATCCTTTTAATTATACTGAAGTGAGCACTGTTTTGATAAGGGCTTGGTCTAAATGCAAATGTACAGCATCTGATGTTTTTATTTTTAATGAGGCAGAACTCCTCTGTGACAGGATGGGAAAGTTTATTGTCATTATTTAACGGTGGTTCCTGGCTCTGTCCTCTCTTAGAGAGAGACGGGGGCGCGAAAGCAGATATAGTGACAGTCTACAGTTTCATTAGGAAATGGAGAAGACACTCTGGACGCTCCTTTGTTGTAGTGGGTCAGCGATGGCCCCGGCTGTAGTGCAAAGTCGCACGCGTTTCGAGGTAAAACACAGAAATTAAAAAAATATGTTAAAATGTTTTTTTTAATATAATTTTTTTTCTAAACTTTTGATGCATTTGAATGCCGGAAATGCGAGCGTGCAGTTCTGCAGGCTTACGCATTGTTTGACGCGAGTGAAAGAAAAACTAGTGAAAAATTCACTGAGACCACCTCTGAGCAAGTGTCTCTTTGCACTTCTTACAGGCCGGTTACTGCCCTGAAAGCATGGAGACACATGCACAAAAGTCAATACGCTGACTTTCATGGACTTAGCTGATAAACCAATGACCCTGTTAAAGTGACAAGGAGAAATTTGCTTAATAAGTATGTGAGTAAATTTCCCAGCAGCATGGAATTAAACAGGGATGTGCTCTGGAAATAGTGTATTCGAGGTCACATGGAAATCCATTAGGATGTTTTCTTAAGTTTGCATGTGCCTTACTCGCTTCACTGAAAGTCACTTGTCACTCCCAACAGAGGAGAAGGGAGAACGTTTATTGATTTAAAGACAAGTTCTTTCAGTGCAGACAGACATCGGAAAACGAACAGAGGATCTAGTCTAGAATTAGGCTTGATCAATTTATCCATCTTTTATATACAGTCTATGTGTATGTCTATGTATGTTAATTAGTCCTCTTAAGTCAGCAGCCGTCTTTCGACTTTTCTGATTATGACCTGGAATCACAAAGATGGCATGTAGAATAATGTTTTCTGAAATTTTATGTTGTCGTCACTGCTCCTTCGTGACGCCTGTTTCAAGAAGTAATTTGCTTCTTCGCCGTGCTTCAAGGAGCTTTGAGAATATTAAAAGTTGAGCGTTAAGACTTTTGTGATCCATGCAAATACCTGCAATGCAAATTCTTCCGAAAAGTCAACAGGGAAGTGATGCACCTTGTCACGCAGCAACCTGTTTTTTGAGCTTGAATTGTGGTGTTTGAGTTTTTAAGTGTTTATTAACCTCAATCCACAGAAACATTAACTTCCTGTCAGGCTTCTTTTATGTGTGAGCAGTCGTTCTTCATGCTGTGTTTTATTTTATTTTATTTTTAACTTTAGGCCTGTATTTTAGAAGCAGCGCAGTCTCAGATCTTCTTTCTGCCATGTTTTGCATTCAAATCTCTTTGGTTACAAGTCATGCATTCAAACATTCACAATCAAAAATAAATAGAATTAGTTATCCACTGTTGCATGATGCTCATAAAATATTAGTGGCCTAATATGGGCTGGTCACAGATGAACTCTTCCCTCTGGTTTTGGATTAAGTGACCTGTGATGCCATCATGGAGGGAAAACAAACAAAAAATAAACTAAGGCAAAGGAAACACAATATTGATCCAACCAAAATCTCACTCAGGAATGCTTGCTCCGAGCAGATATGCTTCGGCTTTTAGATCTCTACGTATATTACAACGTGTCCTCAAATGACTTCTTTTCAACTGGTAAATTAAACTTAACTCAAAGTCTGTGGATTTCAACGATCTATGAGGTGAAACAGAAAGCTTTACAGAAAAATACTGTGACTGTTTCACAGCGTGGTGGCTCAGAGGTTAGCACTGTTGCTTTACAGCGAAGGGGTCATGTGTTCAAACCCAGGTATGTTTTCTCCCACCACTGAAAGACATGCTGAGTCTTAATTGCAAGACTTTCACTTTGTGGTAAAACAAAGGTTTAAAATTAATTTCAGCTAAAGGAGTACTAAAAAATATCAGCAGATGATCACCATTGGTAACCGAAAATGACCCTGTTGTGCTGTACGAGGCTGTGGTTCACATAAGAAACAATCACTGCTGGGGACTTTTACTCTTATTGTACATATATGTATAAACACAGTTTTTGTCAACATTGTATTATATTTTCACTAATATTGATAATATAAATAGCTTATAAGAAAAAGACGTGTTTGGACTTAAGTGAAAGCCATTATTACTGTGTTTAAACTATATATCTACTGTAATCTATATTACAGCTGTAATCTATATAACTAGCTGTTCATATTATCCAATAAATTGCCTGAATGAATGTTTGCTCATGCTTTTTTCTGCTAACAGGAGCAGCCAATGAAAATAGCAACGTATCTGAGGACAGTGAAATTATTTCGGACCAGACACCTGATGAGAGAAGTGACACCAAGCCTGCAGATGAGCCTGCAGATGAGCCTGCAGATAAGAGCCTGCAGATGAGCCTGCAGAAGAACCTACAGAAGAGCCTGCCATGACAGCCACGTCTGCAGACACCACAGCTGCAAGTCCACCAGCAGCGGAAGAGTCTCAGGATGCAGCCGGCAGCCCACCTGATGAGACTTCAGCAGCAGCAGAAGACAGCACCGCTGAGACAGCAGCAAGCTCCTCAGAGGCTGAAGCTCCACCCCCAGAGCCAGGTAGGCGGGAGTCACAAACAGGAAGATGAGGTTAAATCTCCTCACAAAAGGCCTTTTACCACATATATTCTTAGATTCTGTAATGTTTTAATGTTTTAGTTTGAATTCTTGTGCACATGACAACACTACTGTATCTTCAGTCTGAGCTTATAAACATGCACATTATAAATCCTTTTTTTGCCTGTCCCGTTTGGATCTTTAGCTATCAGAATTATTGTCTGAAGGCCAAGAAAGATGCCCAATGGATTTATTTTACCAAATGGACCATCAAGGCCTTGCTGTATTGATCCATTTGATTGACCTTTGTTATTATTTATTTATTTATTTTATTTTCAGTTGTTATACATGGGACAGACATGATTGTGGGATAGGAAAAGGAGATAGCGTGAAAGAAAGGGAGGGAGGGAGAGAAAAATAGAGGGGACGAGGGACAGTGAGAGAGGACAAAAAAGAAGAAAAAAAATCCACTGGATCACCTGTTGAGACAAACAAAGAAAAAAAAAAGCAAA
>VOQK01014752.1:3435-14153 GCA_015052645.1 Benitochromis conjunctus
TTACATGGTTGTGAGATTTAGGCTCAACATTTGCCGTTCACATGTAAGCACTTTCATTTTGGACTGATGACATGATCAGTTAAATATAATACAGAACCATCCCCTATACACACGAACACAGGACATACACCAGGAGAAGACACTGAGACAATAGAGAAAAGTGTGTGTTTGTGTTTACTGCGTGTTCTGAGGGGGTCCTGTGTGGATGTGTGCAGCTTCAGTGTATAAATTGATACAATAGATAATTAGGAGCATTTGCAGCTGTTCGAGGGGTCCGTATTGGCTAAATGAGCAGTGTTTTTTTTATTCTGTGTTCAGCAAATCTTTAGAATTTTTATCTGTTATGTTGTGGGCTGTGGTGTCTTTCTAGTTATTTAAGTTTTGTGTCGCCCTCAGAACTGGCAGGAGGGGATGACCCTAACTCTTCACACCACCCGTTCCTCAGGGTCCCCAGAGTGCTCCACATCCACATTGCCCAGATTCCCGGCCCTCAGGTCACATGGAGCGATAAAATAAGAGAAAGAGGATGAGAACAAAAGAAAAAAACAAGTGTTGGTATTACAATTAGGAGTGCACTGTCAGTATCACATTAGTATGTAAAGAAACACAGGAAAAAACATACACAAACCAGAAGAAAGAAAAAAAAAAAAACTGCAACATGTCCCTGACTAATGGAAGCTGAGCATGGAAACAGTACACAGACTACTTCATTTAAAATGACAGAAGAGAGGAGGAAGAACAGATAACGCTCTGCATGTGACAATAAAGGTCAAACTTGAATCAGTATATCTACGTATAATGATAGTAACAGCAATAATGGTTGTTAGGGATGGTTATGGGTAACAGTATGTTAGCAATTATTTTGCTACAATAATAATAGTAATAATTGATGTTTGTGTTTGTAGAGATTAGTATGACCTCAGCGCCTGGTGTCGGCTACAAACTGACGTGACGTAGAAGCAGGTAAATACAACAAAGCTTTAGTGTTGCTAGTCAGAGAATTGTACTTCCAATCTGGAAATACTGTTTTCTTGGCAAATAAGAAGTGGATTTATGCATTTAACTTCTGTTATGTTACCCAGCAAAAAGTGATGGAGATGGAGAATAGTGGTTGGTGCTGTGTATGTAATACAGCAGGTGAAATAAGTGTGAATGCGTCATCAATCTTCTAACTAAATATATTTCTAAAGGTGCTATTCAAGTGAAATTCTCACCAGATGTTGGTAACAACCGATCCAATCCACACATACAAAGAAATGAAACCACAGATGTCCGTGAATGAAGTTATGAAGTTCGGGGTGATATGCAGTGGCTTTTGGCTTCCAAACATGGTGTGTGTTATGGCATTCACAGAATTCACAGACTTGTGTAAATGTTGCTCAGCAAACTTCAACATGCTTTGGAGTCTTGTGTGGTGAGCGTGCATACAGCCCATGGTGGTCGAGTGCATTACTTCTTGTTTTCTCTAAAACAATTGTACCTGCTGATTCCAGGTCTTTCTTTAGCTCTCTACAAGTGCTCCTTGGCTCTTGGACAATTCATCTGATAATTCTTTTCACTCCTCTGTCTAAAATCTTGCAGAGGCCACCTTGACATGGCCGGTTTATGGTGTAATTATGTTTTTTCCACTTCTGGATTATGGCCCAACAGTGCTCACTGGAACCCTCAGCACTGTAGAAAATCTAATGTAACCGGTAAATGCTATGTTTTGCAGCATTTAGATTGCTAAGGTCTTGAGAGAGCTCATTGGTTTCACCCATCATGAGATGTTTTTTGTATGACTCTTTTGTATGAGACACCTTTTCAGTGGCAGGATTCACTATGAATCAGCTGCTGTCATGACTTTTGAACAACTTTACTTGAATGGTTAGGTATTGGCAGGATTTTTTTTTTATATTTTTGTAGCTTTTCTGCCCCATGCAGTTTCTTCCCAAATAACATCAAAGTTGATTTTAATGTAAGAGCTGAATTCTTGGTTTTGCATGGTAACGAGTAACAGCAAGACAGAACCGATTGGCTCTCCAGGGTGTGCCTATGCCTGCAGATTAAACAGGTAACTGGCTCCTGACTTTTCTAGACCTGGACTCCCTCTGTCCTGTGGTCCTGTTTCCATGATGTCATCAGTTACTGTTGCCCCTCTAACTCATCTGTGGTAGATGAGATGATGTACAGTGTGCATAGCAGAAAGTTCAGTTCAGAATGTGTGTTGAAACCTGAGGAGGCTGTAAACTCACACCTCTGTCCCCTCTGGAACCAAGGGTAACCCAATCCAGGGCACCTGACACCGCTTTCCTTCAGCTGTACCCTTACAGTCTGTTTGTTCCCCTGCAGCATGGCAGACACCGGGTCCTGGAGGACCCACCAGGTCAACCCTCTGATACTCCAGCCAGGACCCAGACCTGGACAAGGACTGGTACCGGGGCCGGGACCGGGATCAGGATCTGCTCCAAACTGTGTGTGGATCTCACTGATCGCAGGTGAGTTTGAAGTCGTCATTGTGATATATACAGATGCTCAATGGATGTTAAAGGACTACTCTGTAATACAAATACAGCAGTAAACTTTAACACAAACTCAGTCTGAGGGCTGAGGAATTTCACCTACATTTCACACCGATTAGCTTAAAGAATTTTCTAGAAAGTATTTGATTGGCTTAGGAAGGACATAGTAAAAACAAAAGAAAAGAAACTCTTATTTATTGTAGGGACTCATTATCGTAACTTTAATGACTCCATTCTTTTTCATATTTATCAATAAATATCACTTTTTATTGACTAAACGAAGCCTAAGCCCCATAACATGCACATCTATTGGTTATCTGCCTGAGAAACTTTGAAACACTTTGACCTTGTTCACCTTTGTTTATCCAGAAATGCTGATGTCTGGGATTTGGCTGTTGGACTACCATAAAGTATGCAAATATAAAAGCAAAACGATTTAAAGGAATCTAATTTAAATGAAATTATATTGCATTCAGAATGTCATTATTTACATTGCACTTACATGTTTCAGATATTAAACAAATTTGAATTTTAGACAAAGATAAAAGCTACCCAAATCTGTGTGAGAGAGTAATTGCTGCCTAAACCTAAAAACTGGTTGTGCCACCCTTGGCAGCAACAACTGCAACCAAGTATTTGTGAAAACTACAATTGAGTCTTTCACATCATAATGGTGGGTTTTGGCCCACTGTTGCAGAATTGCTTCAATCCAACCTCACTGGAGGGTTTTTGAGCATGAGAGGAACAGAATTTATGGTTCCACCAGTTATAGCAAATGATCCAGTTCCTGAAGCAGCAAAGCATCCACAGACCACCACACTACCACCAGCATGTTTAACTGTATGCTGCAATGTGCTTCTTATGAAATGCTGTGTTAGTTTAACCTTAAAAAAAAATTGCAACTTTTGTCTCATCAGTCCACAGAACATTTTCCCAACAGTGTTGGGGATCATCACAATGTTTTCTGGCCAGTGTGAGATGAACTTTTGTGTTCTCTTTGGTCAGCAGCAGGTTTCTTCTTGAAACTCATGGATGCCACTTTTGCCCAGTCTCTTTCTTATTGTTGAATCATAAACTCTGACCTTAACTGAGCCAAGTGAGGCCTGCAGTTCTTTAGCTGTTCTGGGTTCTTTTGTGACCCGGATGAGTCATCAATGTCTTCTTGGAGCAATTTTGATAGGCTGAGGATAGAAACAGAGTTGATAATGACCTAAATTTGAAATGGACCAATGTAATTTGGAGACAGCGGCAAAGATGGTGTTGTAAGCTCGCCTTGTTCAGACAGTAAAAAAGGTGGGTGGTAACCAAGAGATGCCTCGAGTAGGGTGAGACCTGTGGTAGTGGGCTTAGTCAACACAGCTGAGTCGAGCCTTTCAGGTGGGACTGGTTAGTTGATACCACACACCAAAGGCTGCTTCCTGCTCCTGGTTGGTTCTTTCAGTTTGGCCATTAGTCTGCGGCTGAAAACCAGATGAGAATCTAACATTTGGACTAATAGCAAAGCAGAACTCTTTCCAGACTCTCAAGGTGAATTGAGGGCCACTGTCTGAGATGATGACAACAAGTATCCCCTGGAGGCGGATCACATGGTCGGTCGGTAGTTGATTCATTTGTAGTGCTGTAGGGAGCTAGAGTAGAGCAATGACACGAGCAGCTTGGAGATCGATTCTCCAATGACGTTGTTAAGTGATAGCACATACTGTTACTATGTGGCAAATCCCTGTTAAACTCATCTTGGTGCATCCTTTGAAAAGCTGCATCAAGTGAACAGAATCTAACTAACGACAAGACCAGAGACTAGCAAAAGAAAACAGGAAATCACAAATGTTAAGACAATGACACTAACCTACAACCTTGACACAGAAAGGAAAACCAAGAAAAGAAATAACAAAACCTTATACAAACAAATCTCTGATCAAAATACTAACTGAAACCTATTATCTGAACCATAAACACCAGACTAAAGACAAATGTCAAGAATAAATAAATAAATAACCCAAACGAGCATAAAATAATAAAGAATTCAAAAGTGAAAACACTGGGTCAATAACCCAGGATCATGACAATACCGTCTAGTATAAAGACAGTATCAAGAGCATACTGTGAGGTTATTGGAGGGAAATCAGCCAAGACTGTTTGTGAAATAGTGGGTTACACCTTGTTCAGTTCAGTTGTGTAAATCCACAAAGAGCAATAACCTCTGAGCTGGAACCCACATTATAAATGATTGTGTATTGTGAGATCTGTCCCCACGCTGAGCCACTACAGCTGTTCTTACCGTACCCCCACCTGCTGAACTCCACCTTAACCCCATACTCATTTTTCTGTTTAGGTGTTGAGGAAGACTCCATAACAGTGTTCAAGTTGAATACTTTCATTAGAATTTGATTGAAGTGTTTGTATTCCAATGTAATATTATTGTTTTATTAGTTTATCAATATAATTCAGTTAGCTTTGCACAAAAATGGCTGGTAGAAATGTCTTCCAAAGAGCTACTTTTTACTTTTTTACTTTGAGTACATTTCAGAGCCCATACTTTTTCACTTTTACTTGAATCAGTTAAGTCAATACTTTAGTTTTTATCAGAGTATTCTTTTTTGGCACAAGTGTCTGTACTTCAACTTACTTATTTTATATTATAAAGAAATGATCTTTGATAAACCCTAAAAAGCAGCTTTTAGAATTTTCAACTTTTATTTTGAAGTTCTTTTATAATTTGGCTAAATTCATTTGAAAGCTGACACAACATGCAGAGATTATTTTTTCAGTCTGTAAAGCTCTGAGAGTGATAAAGGCAGCTAGAAACATTTTAAAATGTCATTTTACTGTTAACGGGACTTTATTTTGAAAGGCAAGAACATTGAAATGCTTGATTAAACACTAGTAGTCATGAAATGTGCACATTTTATCAGCTGAGATAAGTGATATTAATATAGGTACGGTTTTACTTTCAAGGGGTTTTAAGCTGCTGTTTGAATAATCCTGATTGAAAACATCACATGCTGACTGCCGTACACACCCACAAGATCAGCCATAATGATTTAGATTTAGTGACATATTGACACCGACAAGTCATATTGGAAAAATTCTTTCACTGCGAGTGGCAGCAATTTCCCAAATATAAAATGCTTGCATGCACATGATTACAGTATAAAGACAACCTCTGTGTTTGATTTTCAGCTGACAATTTTCAGCTGTTTTATAAATGCTTTTAATGGCCAAGGTTGTTGGATGTCTGAGAGAACCATAAATCATCTTAATGAAAACAAGACTGGAAGAAAGAGGAGAAAACTGCCTCCATGTTTAAATATATATTATTTACTTATTTATATAAGGTTTGGAGTTGAAAAAAACATACATTTCTTCCTGATTATTTTCCAGGCTCACTTTTATAGTGATAGATGTGATCACACTGTAAGAGGAAAATCTTTTGAAAACAATCAAACCCTTCATAAAACCTTAAACTGCTACTGTTGAAAAAAATGTAAAAGACATAAAAACATGGAAAAGCCTTGTGACTCAAACTTTGAATGATGTTTCTATGATGAAGAGTGCCTGAGAGTGCTCTTGGTTTGTCACTTTAAATTGCTACCAAAAGTGATAGCACACAATTGCTGACTGAGTCGCCTGTCCTGATATAACTTTTGTGGGAGATCTGTGAAATCTGAAAGATACATTGGCACATTCAATAAGATTAATAAATCTGACAGTCACACCAACCCTCTATATGTGCTCATTAGAGTCCTCTGAAGTCTTCCTCTTTTCCTCCTGCCTCTCAGCACCATCTTCATCATCCTTTATCTGATATATCTGCTCTCCCTCCTCTGCATATGTCCAAACCATCTCGACCTCGTCTCTCTCACTTTGTCTTCAAACTTCTCAGTCTGAGCTGTCCCTCTGATAGACTCATTTGTAACACATATAATTTGTGTTCTTTTGTGAATAAAATATGGATTTTTTTAGCTTTGCAAATCATTGCTCTGTTTTATTTACATTATTTTTTTGAAGCAGCTAGTTTTTTTTTCTTCTTTTTCCAGCTTATCAAATATTACAGGGAGTGGAGTAGACGGAGCGATTGAAGGCCTCGTTGTTTGTTTCCCAGTGGAACTTGAAAGCAACGCAGAAAGGCAGCATGTTCTGTTTGGTGATTGGCTGTCGTTGCTATGGGAGCGGCTCCCGTTGCTACAGTAACGTGTCTTAAGGAGGGATTTAAGCAATCAGAGTTTCAGAGTGTCGGATCGTCGTCGAATGGTGCTAACATGCTAATATGAAGGCTGAGAATACTTGTCATTTTAAAACCGAAAGCAATGAGTCGAAACGTTTGCAATGAGAGGGGAGAAGCCGAAAAGACTAATGTGAGACTAATGTGAAAGTTTGTAAGTTTAGTTAAAACTCTCCGTCCAGTTGCCTTCTAGTCCGCTAACGGCTTACTGAACTGCTAGCAGTTCAAAAAAGTTTGTGAAGACAGCAGGCGGAGCCGAGACAGGTCAGGCATTAGACGGATCCGTGACGGTGGAGGGTGTAAAACAGTCGCCGATCCTGTCTACCTGGTTCAGGATGAGCCAGGACTCTGAGCTGCTGGGAGCCGCAGAGTTTATCAAAGGTAACTTTAACAGTAATGTTACAGAGTTAAAAAGTGGGCAAAGAAGCCCAATACATAGTTGTTAAACCATTTGTCACAACTCGTCGGAGAACTGGGAGTTGTCGAGTTTTTTTTTTTTTTTTAAATGTAAAGTCCTATAAACGTTAAAATGATAAGTAGAAAATCAAAACAACTTTATTGTAAACATTTGCTGCGCAAAAGTATAAAAATGGCTTCAGCTTCCAAAACGGTTAGTGACTGTTGTCATTGGTGACAGGTTTGATATAAAGTGATGTTGATGGATAACTTTGCTTAGCGCCTGCTGAGCTGGAATAGAGATTGTGGCATCCTCTCAGATTTGATCAGTCATCCATGCGTCTAAAGAGGGTAACAGTGCTGTACACCTAGCAGTAGCATTCTGTAGACTTAGCCTTGGATTAGTTCCTTATCCTCACCACTGTTTGTGCGGTCAGTGCTTGGAGGAAGAGAATCCCCAGGGCTGCCAGCTCCGTGTTTTAAACAGAGATGGCAGCTTGTCGTCTGTCGTATACAAGTAGATTCATCGTGCACACAGAAAGGTCACTGTGGAGAGGCAGGCATTACATAAAGACGTTTTTGGAGGGTTCTGCACTGTATTGCCTGTCCAGTAACACTGATCAGCTTTGCTATAAATTTAAATGGAAAAATCAAATTTTCTGAAATCTATTGTGAGCTTATTGTGTGTAGCTAAATAACTCACTGGATCACTTAGAGCGGGTGAGCAGGGCGAGAGAACTGGTGAAAACAAAGCAACAAAACCAGTACCATCTTTTATGAGTGTGTGTGTGTCTCATACTAGTGTATAAACAAGGATAAGAGGGTGAAAAATGTGCTTCATCTCTAAGGTTGGAATTTCAGAAATGATGAAATGATGTTTGGAGTAAAAATGTTGCTCACTCAACAGTTGCTCTCTGTAGTTACACTACAATGTTCATGCTGTTTTTTTTTTGTTTTTTGTTTTTTTGTTTTGTTTTTAATTAAATAAAGCTACTTTTCTAGTGAACACCTTTCTGAACAGACATTTTAGAGTTGTACATGTACAGGAACAGCACAGCATAAAAGCTGAAGAAGCAGAATGCTCATAGTTGACCTGTGGGTTTATCAGTAAGTGTTGAAGGTTCAAAACCTATCAGCAAGTTGTGGTATAAGATGGAAAGGTAGTGATTTTCACTATCAGCAAATCTAACAGCCTTTCATATCTGTCTCTTAACAGAGCGCCTGTATTTCGCCACGTTACGCAGTAAACCCAAAAGCACAGCCAACACGCACTACTTCTGCACTGATGACGAGTTTGTGTATGAAAAGTAAGTATATCACACCTGCACTGCATTCTGGCTATGTGTGTTTTATATACAACTTGCAAAGCCAGGCATTTTTAACCAGCTTTGTCAACAAGTGTGTTTAATGTTGCATTTGAAGAGTGTACCAATGATCAATAATCTGAGCTGTGCATGTGCAACTTGGCACACACACAGTGGGTGAAAGATGTGAGATGCATTCAACAGTGTAATATTTTTTTTGTTTTTGTTTTTAATGAAGTACACTTGATAAAAGCAAGCTGAGTGCTTTTCTGGGCGCCGATGACTGTACATTTTAGAGGCCTGACTGAACATTACAAAAAACTGCAGAGACAGTTGAGATTAGTCCAGAGCTGACTGACTCAAGTGTGACCCCTTTACAGGAGAAATACTTCAGGAATTTAAATGCAGACTTTCACTCTCTGTATCACTTTCCTTTTCAGCCAGCAGGAGTCTGACTTGTGTGTGACTGATTGACTGACTGTATACTGTCTGTCCTTTGTGTCTGCAGCTTCTACGCAGACTTTGGGCCTCTGAACCTGGCCATGTTGTACCGATACTGCTGCAAGCTCAACAAGAAGCTCAAGGTGAGTTTCCACTGCTGCCTCGCCCTGTGCAGGAATGCCCAGAATGCAAAAGGACAGATGCAGGATGACACAATCTCACAACAGGTTCACTCTGTGGCAGTGAGTGAACCTGCTGTGAGATTGTGTCATCCTATTTACACTCCTCCTTCTGACTCCAAACCTCTGTTTTTTGTTTGCACGTTGCCACAGTGATTACATTCTTCTTGTTTTTTGTCATGATGTCCAGCTGACTGGACGATCTGGATCCACAGCCCATGTTCAGTCTCAAAACACTTATATAAACACTGATGTGCTACGTGTTCATACCACACCAGGCAGCTTGTCTTCTGCTGACAGTGGTAATTACAGAAACCGATCTGACCCAAAGGGAGCAGGTTTGGTCTTCAGATCTGGGTTTAGTGGTCCTGAGCCTGCCTGGTTTCAGACTGAGAGCAAATACAGTATTCTTTCACTTTGCTTTCACTTGTGCACTGCAGTCTCAACCTTTTCCAGGACTTGCCTGACAGATGTACAAGCTGTCCTCATTTATAAAGTGCTTTACAAAACTGAACATTATGGCTAACAGGTGGATTTTCCTGTGTCAAACAATGAAGAAGCACTTACTGCTAAAGAGAGAGCGTGAAAGTGGACAGTGTATCCTCAGTTATAAGATAAAATTCATTGTTACAGCTGGGGGCAGCACAACAGTGACCAATGATTTTTTTTGGTTTCGTTACTAGTTATCTAACATAAACCCATGTAAGTCTGACTGCAACCAACCAACCTGGTGACTTAACTTTTTGTACTGAGAGAACATGGTACTAAACGTGTTTTTAAAACTTCAACTTAAAGCACTCATTTCTTAAATCCAGCTACAGTTACATGTATGTCAGTTTTTGAGTGCAGGGCTCCACGGTGTAAATTAGTCTTTATACATGTCCACTTTGTTTAGCCTTGGGTTCTTTCTTGTTGTTGGCAGTCATTCACGCTGACCAGGAAACGAATTGTTCATTACACCAGCTTCGATCAAAGGAAGAGATCCAATGCGGCTGTGCTGATTGGAGGCTATGCTGTGAGTACATCTCTGCTTCTTATTGATCTTTGTGTGGAAATCAGAGCTTTTCAAGACAGACCTCCCTAGGAGAGGTGAAGCTAACAAACACAAACAAAAAGTTAAGAAAAGAAGAACAAATGACATCTGTTTTGTTTTTGATCATCGTCGCAGTGTTTTGAACTAATTTGTCAGTCGTGTGACACACACACACACACGTGTGTGTATTTATATCCTCGTGGGGACATCTCATTGACATAATACTTTCCCTAGCTGCTTACCCTAACCCTAACCATCAAAAATGAATGGCTAACCCTGACCCTTACCCTAAACCTAACCATAACCTAATTGTAACCCTGACACTAAAACCACATTTTGAGTGTGAAAAATGCCTTCAACCCCATGGGGACCGGGATTTTGGTCCCCACGAGTATAGTAAACTTCCAATTTTTGGTCCCCACGAAGATGTTAATGCACACGCACACGCGCACACACACAAACAGTGGAGGTGCAGGCCCATTAATAAGTCCATTAATTGGTGCACTTGATCTCAAACTATGTAGGCTGTAAAGAGGACAGAAAGTGTTCCAAATACTCAGCAGTGATATTGTTAAATGGGGGGGAAAAAATTTAATCTACAGTAACTCAGCAATAATCCTCAATGTGTTTATTATCACTTTG
>VOQK01014759.1:3426-21414 GCA_015052645.1 Benitochromis conjunctus
AAACTGTTAATAACACAGTGTTATTATGACTGCAATATACTTTTGATCTATAGAAATAACAATTCAAATTCACGGACTTTGCATCCCTTGACTAATAATAACATTTAAGCTCCTTTAAAAAAAATATGCAGGAAGACCTTCATTCAATTGTATCATTATAATGTGGGTAAAGTGCAGTTGTTGGTGTACTGAAGAGTTGGGTTTGAGTCTAGGATAGAGTTGACAGTGCAATGCAGCAAGAAAGCCAAAGGGTACACAAGGAGAAATAAGCTCTTCTTTCACTACTACTACTACTACTACTACTACTACTAGCTCCTTTACAGTTTTTTTCTTGTCTAATTTATCAGATTTGTTCTCATTTCTGCTATAAAATACATCCTTTGTCATGAAGTAATGTCTGCTGGTAGAATGGACCTTTAACCAGCATTATTTGTAACATTGTGCGTCACTGTATTCTGCATGCTGCTGTGGTGTCAAACGATGTTCTGTCAAAGCCCAGGAGTATGCAGGTTTTTCATTCAAACCCAGTGGCATGTGACAGGCTGAAAATGAAAGGGTACAAATCTGTTCCAGGGTGACCTTGGGACTACCGTCATACACGGGGCGCAAAGCCTTTGTAGCATCTTTTCTGTTTTTACAGTGAGGTGTCCAATAAAAAATCCTTTATACAAAGCCACATGTCTGAAAATCCTTTACCAGTGACCTTTGTATCATAACATTTAGGTTAAATACATTAACACGATTATGAAGTTATAAATGCAGTGCTTATTTGCATTATCTTTGCTTGGTTGAGCTCATACACCGTGGAGTTCTTTATCCAGTTACATATCAGTGTAACGTCAAACATCTGTTACATGTCTTCTATCAACACATAACTAAAATATATAGAAAAAAAACACAAATATTTTGGTACTTTACAGAAAACAAGTTAATGTCATGCTAAATTCCTCACTGGTTGGTCATGTTAGCGTTTGAACACCTCTAGTCCCTGATCCTCAGTCTTATACAGCTCCTGTTCCTGCACACGAGAAATGCAGTAAACACCCGTCAGATGCCTGTTTAAGCTTGTATTCAGTATCAGCAAGCTATCAGTGCTGTGATGCTCTTTTAGAAATTCCTCCTTCTGATCATAGTGGGTTACTGCTTCCCACTATGAGCTGAATGCCTCAAGAGACACAAGAGAAGTCTCCAGCAGTGTCCAATCACATCATGCAAATGCAGCCCCTGGGTGTACTCAGAAAAGTGATGACATCGGTAGGTATCAAAAAGACTGAGATTGTTTTAAGCCACTGGAATTCGAGTCTGGCATCCCAACTACCGTTTACGACATGACGGATTTGGCTTTCATCTTGCAGTGTGACCAGTGAGAGTTTTTCAGACTACAGGTCTGTACTATAGTATAATATATCTCACCCCACAGCAGTGGGCTTTAGTTTTATTATGATTTCTTTTGATACTGTTTGCAACTCATAAAAAGTATTTCATCCATTCCTCCATCTGTCCTGCCATTAGTCATACAAACACTCAGCTGTCTTTGGCCATCTGCATACTCAAACTATTGGAGGAGCTTTTTTCAAACATATGGCACTGTTTAAGTGATATTAATGCATCAAATTACAGTGACTTATTTTTAATGTAAATGTTACTGTAGTGTCACTGTAAGTATTTACATTTTTTCTCTCAAAACACAATGAGCTTGTTAAAGTGCTGGTTGGTTACTCAAAAAATAAAACAAACTCATAGTTTCATTTTACAATAGTTGGTTACTTACCTCTGTTTTCTAATAGAAACCAGTACAAAATGACTGACAAGATTTGTTTAAAAGCTTGGGTGTGTGTAATGTCTTACCCAGAGACCTAGCAGTTGAATTACAGTTGAGCTATGGCTGATTATAGACAGAGGTGCAAGCAGATGGATAAGCTCACTGCAAGCTGGCTGAAAGCGAGCACGGCAGGTTGTGGTTGGCTGAGCTTAGAGCAGGTGAATGCAGAGCTGGTCTGGAGAGTTTGCAGGCTGGCTGGTGAGGTCCTAGAACACAGAGATGAAGATTAGAAGACACTGGGCCAAACTCCCTAAGTGAACAGAGACACAGCTAGATCAGTTCTGACAACACTAAGCACATCACAAATCACAACGTGAAAAATGAAGACACCTGTTGGGAGAGCAAGTTCTGTACTAATATAAATAATGACGTGTTACAGCGTGTTTTATGGAAATCTTAATCCCTGAAAAAGGCATTGCAATTCAGATCAATAGGAGGCAGCTGGAGAAGAATCAATATGTTAATTGATATAAGGTCAAGCAATTTCCATTAGAAAGTGGCAGAGATTGTATGAGGACTTGGAGGTTGAGGCAGCTTTTATCTGCATAAATCTGAACACACTATTTATGCAGAGAAGGTCTGATTTACAACAAACACATGTGATATAAACCTGCAAAATTTATGGACAAGTGACTAGATTTTAATGAAGGTACTGTAACCATTTCCTGTGAATCTCTTGTTTTTGATTGCATGCCATGTGAGACTACAGTCCTGCAAAATCCCAAATCACTTTCACTAACCTGTAGACTTTGATAATACAGACTAATCATAGCATAAAAACACAGATGCAGAAAGGTGGGATACAACTCAAAATCCAAGAGATCCAATTTGTTTCATAAGCATTTCAGATCTCTTTATCATAAAGAACCGGTCCCTGTCGTGGAAATGCAAAACATAAAAAATAAAAAACTGTAAACCAAAGGAATTAGGCCATGATTAGAATCACGCTGCAAAGAAAGGTTATTGTGTGTTTAAGTTCCTTCATTCACTGATTATAGGTGAACACAAGTCACTTTGCCACCTTTAAAAGTTGTTTTTAATAACCTGGCAGCATTCGATATGCATGGCGAAAACAGCAAAACACATACTCAGACACCAAGATCAGAGAAAAGAATCTGGGTTACAGAGTGTGGAGTGTTTGGGTGCGGCTGTGTCCCCTTTTAAAGCAGTTCTTAACAACTAAGTTCAGCGTTGTTTCAATTATTCATTGTCTGTACTGATTCCTGTCTATTTTTTAAACTCTATTCTAGGATTCTCTCCTTCCCCTTCTCACCGTTTTTTCAAAAGTTATCAGAACATCACGTCCTCTCTGCGTCTCCACCACCTTCTCTCTCTCCTGCTCTGTCGTGTTGTGATTGACAAGTGTGATGGTGTTTGCCTCCCCTTTTCCTGACCTTCAACTCTCAGGAACACACACAAATATACACACTGAGTGCACAGCAAGACTGCTAATGGCTTCTACCTTTGCAGACTGTCAATAGGGAATTATAGTCCTTATACACCAAAATGGAAACCCGCAGAGAGAAAGCATTCAATATTCATATCACTGAAGCAAAGAGAGAAATGGTCCTGACTCAGACAGGAAGATGGGTAGAAACAATTATATTACATCAAATATTGAATGTCTTGATCATCATTTTTAAGACTTAATCTTTCTCTATAGTCATTGCTTGTTTTGATAGCTATGGCATGCAACCATATGTGGGGGACATAATCATCAGAATTTTTCTGAAGGCAATAATCTTATTTAAAAAGAGGACACTAATTTCACATGTGGTGCCATGTAAATGCAATTGACCGACCAATCAATTTGGCATAAGAAATATTTATTGAATATGATATGATTAATACAAATGTGGATGTTTGTGGGTGTGGAATATCTGAATCATGCTCAGGGAGGTGTGCCTTACTTCTCTCTCAAAGTAAAGACACTCAGATTTCAAAAAAGAAAAGACAGGCTGTGTGTCCCTGGATTGTAGTCTCACTAGTGAGTGTATCATCTAGATCCCTTCTTCTCTCCGATGTCTTTCATACAACCCTCCTCTCTTTCTCTCTTCTCTGCTGCTCTCCTTTCCTCTGTCTTCTTTCATTTTTAAGTGTGTTTTGTTATGATGCACAAAGGTGCTTACTGACATGCCAAAATATTCTTGCAGGGACAAAAATCCCACACTTGCCAGCAATGCAGACATCAGAGGATTTTAGCTAAAACCCCAATAATAAAAATGACTTTTCATTGCTCTCGCTTTCTTCCACTAAGTCTTTTATGAATGCCTTTTTTGGATTTGGCTCTACCCCCTCTGCTTTATCCCTCCATCCCTCCCACTTTCTGTCCACACTGACTGCACTATCTTGCTGTATTCTCTCTCTCTCTTTAATAGCAGTATCATCCTCCCTTAGGCCTTACTCACATTCGAGAAAAAAAAAAGATGGCAACCTCCATCCAACTATGAAAAAACTGATTGCTCAGCGATTACGTTGAATTTGTTTGTTGTCAGGGATTGTTTACAAGTAGTTGTGTTGACTTGCTGGTCATCCAGAAATTGAGGATGCAGTACGTTCAACCTCTGGGCGACCACTTTCAACCACAAGCCAGTTGTACAGGTCATCGTTCAAAATGAGTTCAGTTGGACCGGGATTGAATGCAATCAATCTCAGACTGATTGTTGAAGGTTTGCTAATAACTGCCATCTAATTTATAAAATCAACCACATTGCCAACACTGGTTGACAAAATCAGACTCACCAGTGTCAAGACACAAAAAGAACCACATCACAACTTCTACCTGAAGTCCAGTACCCTGAAGCTCTACAAGTGACAGAAAGAGGGAGGACAAGGATTAATTAGTGTCAGCATCCACAGTTACATTAGGAAGAGGACCTCCCAGAGATGGCCTTGGGCTGGCCGTAGGTCAGAAGGTAGAGCAGGTCACCTACTAATTGGAAGGTCGATGGCTTGATCCCTGCATGCTCCAGTCTGCATGCCTAATATCCTTGGTCAAGATATTGACCCCAAGTTACTCTCCAATGCATCCATTGGAGTATGAATATGTGTGGATATTAGATAGAAGGGAGTTGGATGAGACTGGTCCTTCTGGGGGTCTTTGAGGATCAGGACTGTCCGGCCTTCGGTTAGCCATTCCAGTTTTCTCTTGTCAACTAGCAGCTGGTTCATTTGTGATGCCAGATGCTCATGGAGTGCAGTCAGCTTCTTCAGCCAGTAGGCGTGAACCATGTTGGGGCCTGTTGCTGTCCAACTCTGCATACTGGAGACCCTTTATTGGATGTCTGCCAATGTGATGGTTACCGGACCCTGTTCAGGGAGGTTGCTGTGGTCTGCTCTCAGATCCACTAGCCACTGAGCATTGCCGTTATGGGTTGCATCCTTCTCCCATATGCTACTCCAATATTGCTGTTCAGATATTGTCCCCCTGCCACTGAGAGTACATCTTGGCTGGTTCTGTGGAGAACAGCTGGTTTAATCTCGTGCCTTGTATAGCTTCAAGCGGCTGGCCAAGGCTGTAAGTTTTTGCTTGGCAGTTTCCAAGGCCTCAGGTATGGACAGCTGCTGTACTTCTTAGGCACCTTCTTTGTCACACCTTTCTGCAGCTCCAATAGCTGGCTAACCTCCCTCCGTGCTAGCTTGATCACACCTTTGTTTAAACAGATTTACAGCAGAAGATGTGTTATGGAACTTTGCTCTCTTCACCTTCTCCTCACTTTAAGGGTGAGTTTTCTCTCATTTAGATCAGAATCTGTCTCTCTCTCTATTCACTGCATGCAGTTCATACTCATGATTAAAGTAAGTAATTATTACTAGGTCTAATCAAGTAAACTTGTCATAACTACTGTTACTTAAGTGACTTGAGTGTTCTTTTATACACAGAGCCAGTGCAAAGCTCCCAGTATAATGGAAAGGAGTGGCTGTCTAAAAAGGATTTTTATCATATTTTGAAAGCTTCCTCAGGAAAATCTTTTGCATGAAAGTTTTTTTTTAATGGAAAATAGAGACTTTGTTCCATTCAAGTTTTTACTTGAATGAAAGAATTGATTTCTAGTTCTCATAGTTCTCATATATCCGTGTTATAAATACCAGATAGAACAGGAGAAGGGGAAAGAATAACATTTGGTATATTCAGACTCAGTGGCTACATCAACAAAGTTTCAGACTGGGAACAGTATTCGAGGTAAAACAATACAAACAGTGGTCAAACCAATTTCTTACCTGTTTTTTACAGACTCATACGAACACACGGAAAAATAAACAGTTTCAAGTGCTAAAGCCTAAACTGCCATCTGTCTTTCTCGGCTGAGAGAAACAAAGAGAAAAAAAGAACATGTTGTAATAGAAACACTGGAAGATAAAATAAATCAGTGAGTCCTACTATGATATGAATATGAATAAACTCCTTTAGAACTACATTCCTTTTTGAGAAGAGTGAAGAGAAAGGAAAGCAGAAAATAAAGAGTGTAAAATTACCTATGCCAGATCATGCTAAAATAGCATGTCTAGAACAAAAATTTCACTCTAGCACAGAAGGAAAGTGGTTTTTTGGGGGGGGGGGGTTCCCCATTTAAAACAGCAACTTCAAAAACAAACACTACACCACAGATAAAGGGCACATGAAAGAAAATGAAACAGAAGTTTGAAAGAGTAAAACATTAAAAAATCATATTCAATAGTAAGAAGAAAATACTTATCAAAACAGCTTTTCTGTTATTATCTTAAAATGGTACATACTTGGTAACAAAGCAAACCATCATGAAACAATTTCTGTAATAATGTGTCTGAGATTGTCTTTGATGAAAAGCAGGTAATATTCAACATACTGTAGAAGATCTTTCCTTTATGCCCAGCAGTATTAACAAACATTGTCATCAATGTATTAATTGGGCCGGGGCACATAGGGTCCCACATGTCATTAGGATTAGCTTTCAGTTTAATTATGCATACTGCATATATGCTATTTTTTCCACTAATATTCATTATTACTAGTGTGATTAGTTTTTTTTTTAAGTATATCCTGCGACAACTGACAGAAACACTGTCAGGCCTCTCTAGAGAGAAATTAAAATAAATTGTAAACATGCCTGTTGAGAGAAATAATAATAAACAATGACTGCGTTTTAAATATAGCATGAAGGTTTCCTTAACTTCTTTCAGCATTTTTGCCCCTATTTATTACTCATATCGATAACTTCAATTCAACCCTTTGAAGGTCTGTGAAAGGACGTTAGGCTGTATGTATTTATAAAATATAACCAAAGCAGCTTATTCGTTTAATCAGCTAGTTTCTTTCTTTCTTTTTTCTTCTTCTTTCTTTCTTTTTCTTAAACAAAAACACAGAGACAAGTTTTAGGCTTTTTTTTTTCTATGAATCAGTCATCAAATCAACAAAGGTAGATGTTTCAGACACTTAAAAAGCTTTTTTTTCTCTAATCAGCTTTGCAGATGCCTGCTGTGCAAAAACAATTTGAAAACACTGTCTTTCTAATAACCAATCTGACTTTTAACATAACAAACCCAATTTTACTAACACATAATGCCACTGGAATATAGTTTCTGTGAATGGACCTTTATACACTAGATATTCAGAAAGAAAGATGCCCCATTAAAGCATGACTTAGTAAATGGTGGAGAAACCCTTATTGTTTGTGGTAAGATGTTCTTGTAACTGGTCACCAGGTTCGCAAACAACCCAGGAGGGATTTTTTCCCGCTCCTTTTAACAAAAACTCCTTTAGATTTCTTGGCTGTTGCTTGGCAACTTAAAGCTTAAGTGTTCTCCACAGATTTTCTACACGATTGAGATCTGGAGACTGGCTAAGCCACCCCATGATTTACTATGGTTCTTCTTCACCACTCCTTTGTTGCCTTAGTGGCATGTTTTGGGTCAGTGTTGTGCTTTAACACAACCAACCAACCACAATCTTTAACGTTTTGACTGAGGGAAGGAGATTGTCACCCAAGATTTTATGGTACATGAGTACAGGGTTCAGTGGACAGGCCTGTCCATTGCAGCCTCAAAATAGTGTTTCCACCTCCGTGCTTGGCTGTGGGGATAGTGTTGTTTGGGTCATACTCAGCATTTCTCTTCCTCCAAGCACAGCGTGTCAAGTAGATACCAAAGAGCTACGTTCAGATTTAGGTACCATCTAAGCACCACACATTCTCCCAAGCCTTGTCTGAATCATTTAGGTCCTTACTGGCAAACTTCAGATGAGCCTGATGTGCCTTCTTGAGCAGGGGACCCTTGTGGGTATATTTCAGTCCATTACATCGTAGTGTGTTGTTAGTGGTCTTCTTGGTGACTGTGGTCCCAAATGTCTTCAGATCATTGACAAGCTGCTGCCGTGAACTTCTGGGCTGATCCACCACATTTCTCATGTTCATTTTCACCCATGAGGCAACATCTTGAACGCGTTGGTAGAGGTTGATTCTGCAAACGGGTGTACTTTATACACATAAGGTGACCAGAAGTACCTGTAATTGATTGATTGATTGTAACCTATGTGTCAGGCACACAATCGATTTGTGATTATTGAAGATCAAATACCTATTTCACTCATGGCATGACATAATATGACATACAAATCAATGTATAACTTTTATACGGTGTTTTTTTTCCTCTGAATTTTTGGTTGATATTCTGTCTATTAAAATGAAACAACTATAAAATTAGAGACATTTCTTTTCATTTGTAAGTGAGCAAACTTACAAATTCAGCAGGGGATCGAATAATTTATATCCCTCACTGTAGATGCACCGCTGCATGAACAGAAATATGTTAAACCGTTAGAATCCTAACTGTGAGTTAGTGTAAAATATTTTCTGACACTGAAAATATTAATAACAAATTTGTTATACCTACAGTTCAGATCTATGCAGTTTATTGAATAATGATAGGCTGTACAAAGAAGGGAAAGGCATAATGGCTTGAGAATTCACTTGAATATATGTAGACTTTTCATGGTCAAATTATTGAGAATTGTGTCTTTGATATCAGGTACAAAGCAGGCAGGTTTAAAATGGCTTCCAGCAATTCTACTTCAAACACTTAAACTCTGGGGACTGCAAACAACAGAGTAGATGGAGGGTAGCTTTAGATATGCATAACCACATGTGATTCTGTCTGTGAGAGACTGCCTGTGTGTCGCCAGTATGTATAACTGTGAGAGGAGCACTAAAGAAGATTCTACTTCAGGAGAATGGTGTTGCATAAGACGTGCCTTGAGATACTTGATGTGGTGCGTGAGGATGTTTTTAACATGGTAAAAAGGCACATTTTCATGAGGCTGATGTCATTGTCGGACACTCACATATTTTCACTCGCCTTGCCATTAATCTTTTTTCATTACCTGTGGTTATCAAAGCAACTTGATTCGGCATTCACTTGGCAATAAAATCCACCTCCCGCTATACATTCAGATTGTTTATCATGTCCCAAGCACATCACTTCCATACTGCTTACTGCTGGCACAATGTTACTTCCATATGTATAAATAAATGTCTTTTTATTAAACTCAGGTGTGATAGATACAAAGTTTCCTGAATCACAAAGAAAGATTTACTCTGTAGATTTACGTACATGCATAATGCTGATGAATTCAAGCAAACTAAATACAACCAGACTATGAACACAGGAATCTATATTATTTCCTTTTTCATCATGATTCTAAACCTTTCACTTCTAAGGTTTTCCACACCAGCACATAATAAAAAATGATCAATTCCTCACCAAGTCTACAGATGCAGTGTGTGTATAACCACTTTTGGTGACAATAACTTGAAGTAATGGTTCTCTGTATGACTTGGACTTTGACCAGTTATTGTAGTACCTTGATTCTTTTCTTTTTCAGCCATTCTGTTGAAGGTTTACTGCTGTGTTTGGGATCACTGTCCTGTTGCATGACCCAAATTTGGCCTACCTTGAGCTGTTGGACATATAGCCCTACGCTTAACTCTAGATAGTTCTGATTGGTAATCTCAAAGGATTATATGGAGATTTATGGTAATCTCCATATAATGCAAATAAAATGCAATTGCTTTTTTTTTTCTGACCGATAACATCTTTAACAATTTAATCTTCTCCTCTTCAGATTAAAAATGTTGTATATTTACCCCAACATATCCCTTTACTTCTTTTCTTTTTAAGGTTACAAGTATTTTTGCTTCTTTATAGCCCTCCTCCTCCACCCCACAACTCTCCCAGCTAACTATAATTGAGCAGTTCTGCTATGTGTGAAGCCACACTCTTCATACTGAGACAAAAGTGGAGCACCTGGACTGTCGAGATGAGGAGCCGTGTGGTCTCTTTATGAGCTTAAACAAACCCCTGGAGCTTATAAAAATTCTAAAATAGTTCTAAGTTCTGAGGGACATTACAGAGTAGAGTTTGTTTTTTCTCCCTGTGCCTGCAATGTGCTCTCTCCACCATTCATGTTAAGTTATTCGTAATTCTAAACTGGTTGTGGATGTGAATATAATAGAATCGAAATCTATTTCTGTGTGTTAGCCCTGCAGTACACTGGTGACCAATCCAGGGAGAACTGGCAAAAAGGCCTCAGCCCCCAACTGACAAAAACATAATAATAATATGAAGTTCTTGGAAGGTCCAGTGTTTCTGGGTTAGAGTTAGTGTTTCATGTTTACAGTTTCCTATTCTGTCACATACACCAGTTTGTCTTCTTGATGTATGTGACAGAAGCAGCAAGAGAGATCTAGAGTTGGAAGGAGACGTACTTACGATTTGTATTTTATTTCCCTCTTTGTCGTCTCTTCTGATAGTCATAGAGTGCATGTTTATAAAGTTTCTGTACATTTGTGTGTGGGGACGGATTCCCGGAGATAATGCGTTGTGAAGTCATTTGACAGCGTAACACAGTGAGAATGAATAGGCCGCAACAAAACAGAGCAACACACATCAGCTGCTCTGGACAGATAATCAAGTTAGGCTGAGGGTACACAACACCACTGAGCAGGCTGAGAAGAGATTTAAGATTACAACCCAGAAGATGGATATCTGCTCTTTCCATTCACACGCTTTTGTAGAGCATGTACATGATTGTCAGTTAGTTTAACTGGCAAACACTGACTTCTGGAGCAGAGGTTGCAGATTAATGGAACAATCAAGATCAAAAATGTAATTTAGAGGGCCCATGCTAAGCTTCCAGATTTTTCTTAGGCAGATATTTCTCTTAACAGTCTGAAGACTTATACTTATTGAGATTGTCACTTTAAAGATTAGTTTTCTAATCAGTTTTTGAGCCTGCAGAAATATTTCTGAGTTTATATGGCCATGTCTATAGCAGTAGGCAAAAGGCACTGCTTTCTTAAAAATGTAGTGACCCAGGAATACAATTAAGGCCTGTACTGTACATACAGGACATGAGATTTTGTTTTACTATTTTGTGCTTTAAAATATTTTTTAAGATAAGACTATTTGTAATGTAGCCATTAACGCAGACTGCATAATTTCGCTTGATGAATTTGTATAATTTTGTTCTTGCAGCTTTTGAGCTGGAAATAAACAGACCGGGCCAATCAGACTCATATGGTTAAAAAAAAATCAAACATTGATGTGTTCGTTTCAAATAATCAAAAATCGTGTAAGCAGCTGGTTCTCTCTCAGCACGGCAGCTCAGACAAAAAAGAAGAGCTTGAAAGAAAATCAATATGTTTTAATATAAAAGCAAACTTTTCAGATCACAATGAATGGGTACTTTGTGTGAGCCTGTGCACTAAAATTCAGGTGAAGCTCAAAATTTATCCAGAGCAGAGCTACATTATTACAAGCTATTCCACTGTTTAAATATGTGAAGACCTTTCTCACAAACATAATGCTTACTTTAATCATGTGGTATGTATATATCATTTATACCAATGGCAAGAAAAACACAAGGGCAACTTTTATTAGTACATCACAGTTAGAGAAATAAATATAATATATTTAATACAGAGTAAATGCTAAACTATTATTTTTCTTTTTTTTGTTATCATACGAGGATCGAAAAACTATTTGGATATTTTTTATGTGAAGTGCACGTTTACTAAAATGCAAATCATAACTTTTTGACAAGTTTCTGCCATATTGACTAACTCTTACACATTTGACTGTGATTTCAAACAGATACTTTTAATTCAAAGCGTAATTGTACGAATTATAAAGTATTTTAAAATATTAATACAACAGGAGCGGTTCCTTGCTTTGCCTTAAGAAATTACAATTTTGTTGTCCACACTCTTATCTTTTAAGTAGTTTTTAATCAGGATATTTTTTTTATGTGCAAACCATTATTTTTTACTGCCAGAGTGCAGCATACTAATAATAAAAAAGTAGGGGTGAATACTGATTAAGCATTTTTTTAATCTCACTTATTTTTCATTTTACTTATCTGCAAGTCTGGATTGACTGAGAAAGGAAGTGGAAAATTCACTAAAATTGATGAAAAGGATTTTAGTCGACGATATCTGTTACTATCTTATTCAAAAGATTGGAGAGAACGATGATCAAACACCTTGTCACTTACAGGTACAGTATATTCAAATTAATCCTAATCCTTGTAATCCCCAATCTCAAAAAGTACTAAACCTAAAGTGGAACTGCATAGAAAATTATAAATAAAAATATAAATGTTCACAAATGCAAATACGATTGTTCATAAGTGGTGTATACAGAAACACACGCGCACACACGCGCGCACACACACGCACACACACAGAAACCAAATATTAGTCAAAGTAAAGAGTGGGCAGATGTAGACTGACTTTATGGAAAGGCAGACCAGGTGTGACAACACTTTGAGAGAGGGGAGGTAAAGACGCGAGCTGGGAAAGGAAGAGAGACAAATAGAGAAGAAGAAAACAGAGCGATAGCAACTGACGAATTGAGTGTTGTTTATATGGCATATTAGATGCATCTTTCCATGCTGGGCTGAATACAGCAGCTGTGTCTCTCTCTCTCTCTCTCTCACACACACGCACGCACGCACGCACGCACGCACGCACACAAAAGCTAAACTGTGACTTAAAAACAAATGGAGAGAGGCAGAGTGAATTGAGGCCACGGGTTTGGAAAGTGATTGCTTGCGTTCGTCTGCATGCGAGACTACAGAGATGGCATCTCTTTGCTGTACAAACAGTGGGCAAGGACTAAATTCTGGCTCGTATCATGCAGACAGTATTTTACTTTGTTTTGTTTTTTTTTAAAGACTGAGAGAGTGGGAAATCCAAAACTACACGTGATGTCAAACATTGAATTTAACATAGGAAAAAACATCCTGTTTGTGCATCTGTGTATTGTCTAATGGATTTCTCTTACAATTTACACAAAGTGAACAAGACTAAAAGACGGGTATGGGTGAGTCTTTTATAATGCAATACAATATTTGCCACAAGAATGTTGTTTTTAAGGGAGATTTGAATAAAATGGCAAAATACATACATACAATATATGATGTCAAATGTATAATTTTTGTACAAATAAACACTTTTATGGCTAGTATTATATTTTAATAGTCTATATGTTAAAAGATTAATTTATATTATACTTGTTATTATAAAGTAAAGGTTGATCGCACTGTAAAGTGGCCAAAAATGACACTACTGTGTACTTGTTGCTGATATACCTCACTTTCACTATGTTAGTCTGTTTGCTATTGAAGATGAAATTTGCCAGACAAACTGAACTATGAGTCATTTTTTGCTCTGTTTTGGCAGGACGGAAACTTTAAAACTAGCACATAACATATGATTCATATATGCTTGTTATGACACAGAATTCAGTGGTTCAATGTGGTTCAGAAATTAAATGGGTGGGTGCACAGTATACCCATTAAACTGATTGTTGATAGGATTTACGTCACCCCCCAAAAAATAAAATAAATAAACGAAAACATAACAAAAGAAAACTCAATGACGCTGCAAAACAATATACCACAGTTGAAGATGGACAGGCTGATGGGGGTGGTGAGACTGAGAGCTTTGCACAGGGGAAAGGATGCAATTTATGGCCCAAAAATGTGAATTAGTTTTTGTTTTGATGCACTCTCCACAGTGTGTTTACAACTGGCATGGCTATGAAACGGATCAAATAGAAGGACGCTGAAGTGTTGAGAGCAAAGATAAAACGGGAGCTTGGTGTGAGTGATGGTGGGATTGTGATGATCTAATCGTCGCATAACTACAGAACGGATTCCTTCACTGATGTTGTTTTCATCTTTACATACGAATTCATCCTCCTCTGACTGTGACCCTCTAAGCTTTCCCACCCCTTTCTCTTTGCCCTTTTTTCTGGAATGCAATCAATGCTAATCAAACACAACACATTACAATTTTTTAGTTTATTTTTATTTAGCAGTCACACTATAATGTATATGTTGTATATTACACATTGTGCGTGTTACTGCTAAAACTGTTTGCCTAATTATATTGATTTCATCTAGATAGTCAAGTTTGATCGTCTATCCATCCACTCCCACAGCTAAAATCCCACAGGCATGGGTGATCCACATAAGACTAAAAGATATTAAATGACTGTGTAAATGAATAGATTAATGCCTAAGTATACAGAAAAGTAGACTGACTGATGATTATTTTGAAGACTGGATGTATTGATATTCTTATATAAGTGTAAACAGATTAATGTATGGTGTGATCATTGGGATCATCTGGCTCCTTAAAGAAAATGAATACACTAAACAGTGGTTTGATGGATGAATACATTTGAAAATGTGTATCTCTACTGAATGTGTATAAAAGTAAATACGTGAAAGCTGTGTATGTTGGAATCGCCCCCTTATTATATTTCATATTTCTATTTAAATTACATATATTGATTGACATGCCCTTATTCTTGCATGTGTAAATTAAAGCATATACTTCAGTCTGAAGCCGATCCAACTGAGAAAAAGATCTGAAAACCTGAATCCAGCAAGCTGCTAATACAGGAGCTGAGCGACGCACATAATGGCTGTAAATGATCCACAGCAGCCCGGTGCACATATTCACGTTTATCAGCATACTTTATACACGGTTGCTGTTCCAAAACGTCTCGGCTGCAGCGTCCCAGCTGCCAGCCACACATACACAACAACAACAACGTGCTGTTGTGCCAGTGAGGCGTGATTGTAGATGGCGTGCAGGTGAGCCCATCTCCCCTGCAGCGGCACCGCCGACCACGCCCCGCCACAATGGCAAAATGCATTTAAGCAGCATAGATTTGAGTGAATTTGAGTAATTCCTCTCCAGCTTCCAGGAGGAAAGAAATCTGGATCTGTGCAGAACTGTGGGCATCCTGACAAACTGACCTTGTGAATCTAAAGCACATAAATAGTCCTGTTGATGTGTTTTGTGTTCAGCCAGGCATTTCTTTGTGATTTGCCATGAGGAGCTCAACCAGCAGTTCAGATTTTATTTTCTATTTATGGAGCAAAGCAGTTCCTGCTTAGAAGACCACAGCCACTTTTGTTCAAGACAGTGGAGGTCAGACAATTCTATCTAATACCCAAATACTTTTACTCCAGGATATCTACAGGCACAAAATGTCAGAAATTTTATTTATTGTATAACTTTAAAAATTGTTAATTAAACACTGTGGCTGCATACATGCATATAGGCTTTACAATGGACCTTGTAATTTGTTCTTTAGCGTATAAATACAACTCAAATACAGGTTTTATTTCTCTCTATTTAGTGCTAGTAAAATTTCTCACAGGTTTCTCTGTCCCTACTCTTTTGATGATTGCTGTCACTGTGTTGATAACCTACTTACACTTCTCACTGCTGAGAGTTCTCTATTAAGAAAAAAATCACCTAAGGCTTAGAGGTAGCCATAGTTATGTTCTGGTGATGGTGGATTTCAACTGTCTTTGAGATTTTCAGGATAGAGAAAAAAAAATCTAAAGATATTTTGTATTGCCATTATTGGTACTTCTACGTTGAGAGACCACCAACAAAACAATTCAAATACACAAACTCATAATATGCCTTTGACAGTCATGCTCTGTCCATCCTGAATCAACAAACCCTTCAGCACTGTGACCACTGGTCATGAGGATACATCAGTGGAGAAGATTTATAGGATTTTTGAATAGAGTGAAGCATGAGAAGCAGTAAGAGACAGGGAGTCACAGGGAAATCAGAAATTTCTCTCAGAAATAAATGCCAACCTGCATCACTTGAAAACTGGTTGAAAATTCAGCAAGTTGATGATTTTTCTTGTGGACAGACTTCATAACCATGCATTAGGTGAAGTGGCTGCCCAGAAATGCTCATACTGAAGCACATTGAGCCATGAGGTATTTCAGTGACTGACTTTATACACTTTTTAGAAATTTTGGTGGTCAGTACACTCATTTCAAGCACTGACCAGATGGTAGTTGTGTCCCAAGCACAGGAAAAACAGTTAAAATTAATCCTATCTAGTAGAGATCCTGCAGAAATCCAGCATGTTTTTGGAAAAATAACATTTTAGGTGCTTTTTCTCCTTATCTCTTCCTCGACAGCCCGAATACCTGTTAAACAAACAGACAAAGGAAGACATCAGCAGAAATGATTGAAGCCCACATAGAGGCCGTCTCGCTGCCTGTTCGCATTTGTTTGAGACTACTGCTGATTAGTGCTCGGAGGGTTTAGATGTCAGCAAGGATTCACATGATTTATCTCCAATTCTCCTGAAAATCTGTTTCAAACACACCTGAGGTGGCGGAAGATATTTATACACACCGACAAGTGCGCCCACGTGTGCAGATATGCATGCTCAACAAATAAAGACATGCACAGCCCACGCAAGTCATAACAATTACATATACAATATGTGCTTCCACATTAATATAACATCTGAATTCAGCAAAGCACATTTAACGTCCCAACATGTCCTGAAAATCTATTAGTGTTTTGGTTAGTTTGCTGTTAAGGGGTTGGGTGTTTTGCAATACTGCCAACAGCCAGATCAGTAAGAAAATCATTTATCATAAAAATCCACGTTATCCAAGTTGATCTGCATGGATTCACACTCCCACAAACCTGAAGTTTGTCACATGTGCTCAGTAGCCACCAAAAAGGAAAACGGTGCTTCACGTATATGTTTTGTGGGGTTTTCCTTAAAAAAAAGCCTGTGTTAAAATCAAGACTGGGGAAGGGAACAGAACAGTATGAATTACTCGCACTTAATAGCCCCATTTTTCCTCCATGCTTCCAGTTAAGTATTTTTTTAAACCAGCTTTACATTTTTTTTTCCTCCAAATTGCCCTATATTTTTACCAAATATAAAAGAAACAAAGACAAGATGAAAGAAGAAGATGGAAATGAGATGAAAGGATTGTAAATGTTGGTATTGACTAGGAGTCCTACTTACTTCTGTGTGTTAGCACTTCAAAAACAAATGCACACAGAAAGCAATAACCTGAAGGGTAAAATGCCCATTTTTATTTTCATTAAACAAGCCTAGCATTGTTTCATCTTTACTTATTTGGTTGATGGCAGCAGAGATTTTCTCTGTCATCTTTTATGTGTTTTGGTCCCCGTTTTTGAGTTCAGCAGCTTTTACATTCAGTAATGGTCTTGAGGTTTTGGTCTTCTGTTTGTATGTAAGAAACCACTTGAATTTACAACTGGGGAAAAAAAAAAAAACTTCCTTTGTTGTGAAAGCAGCCTAAGCTCAGAGGCATGTCAATATGTAATTATTAGTTAGACATGTGGATTCAATTCAATGCAGAGCACTCTCCTAAGTGCTGTGGGCAAGTGAGACTCTCGTATGGAAAATGATTTACAACAAAACAAAATTAGCAAGTGAAGGTTCTTACAACTGTGCCCACTAGGTTTCCTTCAGCAGGATTGAAATTGTAACATTTGGGGATTCTTTAGGACAGTAGGAAAATGAAACGCTTATTTCAACCATGTATCAAATGGTTTAATTGTGAAGTATTGGTGTGGTTCTTTTAGGATTCCTTTGTTCATTCAAGCGGTACAAAAGATGATTCTCAACACAGTAAAGTTACACTTTAAAGTAGCAATTTGAGGTCTGCGCTAACACAAGCACACACAGACACACACACACACAAACATCTTCCTCCACTATGCCTATTTAACAAAATAAAATTGCATCAGATTAAATTCAAGATTCAAGACGTTTATTGTCATATACACCACCAAACACAAGTGCTTATGCAG